>OMNN01089465.1:0-17748 GCA_900302755.1 Chromis chromis
CACCACCATGCTTCACTGATGAGGTGGTATGCTTTGGATCTTGAGCAGTTCCTTCCCTTCTCCATACTCTTCTCTTTCCATCATTCTGGTACAAGTTGATCTTTGTCTCATCTGTCCATAAGATGTTGTTCCAGAACTGCACAGGCTCTTTTAGATGTTTCTTGGCAAACTCTAATCTGCCTTCCTGTTTTTGAGGCTCACCAATGGTTTACACCTTGTGGTGAAACCTCTGTATTTCCTCTGGTGAAGTCTTCTTTAATTGTTGACTTGGACACAGATACACCTACCTCCTGGAGAGTTTTCTTGATCTGGCCAACTGTTGTGAAGGGGTTTTTCTTAATGAGGGAAAGGATTGTCTGTCATCCACCACACTTGTTTTCCGTGGTCTTCCAGGTCTTTTGGTGTTGCTGAGCTCACCAGTGCTTCTCTCTTTTTAAAATGTACCAAACAGTTGATTTGGCCACACCTAATGTTTTTGCTATCTCTCTGATGGGTTTGTTTTGATTTTTCAGCCTAATGATGGCTTGCTTCACTGATAGTGACAGCTCTTTGGACTTCATATTGAGAGATGACCTCACCAGATTCCAAATGAATATACCACACTTGAAATGAACTGTAGGCCTTTTATCTGCTCCTTGTAAATGAAATAATGAGGAAATAACACACACCTGGCCATAGAACAGCTGAGTAGCCAGTTGTCCAATTACTTTTGGTCCCTTAAAAAGGTGGAGGTACATATAAAATGTGTTGTAATTCCTACACCGTTCACCTGATTTGGATGTAAATGCCCTCAAATTAAAGCTGAAAGTCTGCACTTAACGCATATCTTGATTGTTTCATTTCAAATCCATTGTGGTGTTGTACAGAACTGGAATCCTGAAAATTGTGTCAATGTCCAAATATTTATGGACCTAACTGTATACAGATATAAATAGAAAAGCAAAGCAAAGAAAGCAAAAAAGTGTAGCAGCAACATACTTCACAGAAGTAAATATGTATATATGTACATTTAGGCATATAAAAAAAACAGATGCATAATATATATGTGTATATATATACATATACACATGTGTATATATGTATATATACATATATACACACATTTATATCCAAGACATCATTCTGGAATCATTGTAACCCAAAGATCTTAATAAATCACACTAATTACAAAGACATGAAATCCTACAGTTTGTGAATATTTAAGAAACAAGCTCTCAGCTGACTGGGTTAAAAAATAATGCCTGTAGTTATAATCATAGTGAGTTGAAAACCCCACAAAATGCTAATTTTCTACCCAAGTTTAATTCAGGAATATATCTGTATTTTATGTGGCAGAAAACCATTTATTTTTAACTGACAACAAAATGACATCACATTTCTGTGAACCCAAAGTCGTAACTACACCAATACTGTGAAACTGTTAAAATAGGGCCCATGTAAGAGGGGAAAATTAGGTTACTACTGTGGAAAAAGAGTGTCGTGTGTGTGCACTTAAAAAGTATTGAACACCACTGCCTTTGTAATACTACTCATTGTTGCCTCCTAAACTCTGCACTGCAACGCAATGTGGTTTTGCCCCTGCTGAGGTGCAAATTGGACTTGATCTCACCCACACAATAAAATGCATACTATGCACAATCTGTAATATGTCAACTGTGTAAATGGTCCGAATGGCAAGTTTAACAGCAGAGGGGCTTAAAAACATGCAATGCAGATGATGGAAAAACAGATTCCTCTTCACAAGAAAGAAGATATTTGGAATGCATGGTTTCAACAAAACATTTAGAAGACACAAATATACAAAATACTATTTAACATATTAAATACAGGTAATAATTTTCTTTTTTTTAAACTATCTTTAAAGCAATCTGTCACTTATTTACCTTGTTAATGGATTTCCACTGAAATCTGCCACTTGGAGGGCTTTGCAGTATGAAATGCTCTCTGGAATTTCCATAATATCTACATAAGAGAAAAGACAAGTGTTACAACAGTTTTCAGTAACTCTGCTTGGGTCTTAAAAAGTGCCAACATGAAATAAATTACCAGTAGACCACACAACAGCACTACAATAATAAATAAATCACATATCTATCAATCTAATAGAAGATAAGTCTGTTTTACTATTAAATTGTTGTATTATCCAGGTCTCACTCTGACAATACGTTCAGTTTTAAACAAAATAATATGTACTGCTGCTTAAAACACATTCACTATGACAATCACGACTCAATGCAAATATGACTGTGTGTGCAAAGTCTGTTTGAACTTTCTTTTACCTCCGCCTGTTGCAAAAGGATCCTCGAGGGTATCTAAGGTCTATATAAACATCTCAGGAGATTCAGGCTAATGCAAACCAGGCTTTATCTGCTTGTTTGTTGCATCAGCTTCACTTAAGAGGAGTAAATCTGTCACTGTGATTTATTCACTAAATTTAGTGCTGTTGCTCAACTGTGGCTATATCGAAGCAGCCACTGATAAAATACACAGTAATTCAGTTCAAGTGTTGGAATACTCTGCACCGGTGTTTTCTCTTCTTACCATTTCGAGAGACGTCCAGCTCTACCAGCTGCATGAAGTTGGCTATTTCTGGTGGAAGTCTCTGGATCTCATTGTCGCTCAGGCCAAGTTTTCTAAGTTTCACCAGCTGGAAAAACGGCTGAAAGGTGAAGAAAAAATGTAGATTTAGTAAAAAGCTTAGAGTGATAACGCTTTGAACATCATGGACTGATTACAGAATTTAGTTATGCCAACTTGCAAAAGAAAAATGGACAATGCCTGGAAAATATTGTTTCCCTGATGCACCGATATCTTCTCTGCATCAGCTAGTCATACTTTCATTCTTGGATCACTCCTTTGTGAACCACTGATTTATGCAAAATAATGAAATACAACAGAAACACTGTTGGGATAAGTGTAACCTTTGCTAAGAATACTACAGCAAATCAGTCACATGCATTGAATTCTTCTTTTTTTTTATTCGATAGGACAGTGGATAGAGTCAGAGCACCCACATGCATTGAATTCTATGCAATTCATTTTATATTTACCTGAATAGGATTTTATGTTTAGTGCATCAAATGAAAAACTTCCCAATGACATCTTTAACCAGGCTTTATTTTGTACTGCATTAATGCCTTCTTAGCCTATTCAGAAATAACAAGAGTATGTTTAATATTTTCATAATACACATTGATAACTCCTTCTGGTCTGAACTATTGTACCACAGTGATAATACCTAGAGGATCTGCCTAAAAGCAAAAGCAAGAAAAAGACTGAGGTTGAAGGCATTCTTCTAGTCAACAAGGTTTTTAAGCAATAGAACATGATTACAATGATGACATTCAGTCTGCAGCCTCAATCTGCTGGCAGTTCCATCAGGTAGATACTGAGAAATAAAGGTTTTCACTATTCTTTTATTCTAAAAAGACAAGAGATAGACTGCCTTGTATAACAAATGAGATTCTTAATGTATAACTCAGTCAATAGTCTGAAGCAGCGCTGTCTGACAACACATTTACATTAACACAATCCCTCTAAACTCTGTGTCTCCCGCAGACCTCTCTCCTCTCTAATGTGCTGTTCCGACAACACAAATGGATGCCAGGTCAGGAAAGAAAGCTCCAGATGGCACTTATTTAAAAGGCAAAAGCAATTATCACAGGCACATATTTGACGCCCATGACAAGAGCGAACAGAGCCTTTGCCTGTGCGGTGGTAAAGCAGACGGCGAACAATACTGCTTCAGGTTCCCTTAATGTTTTGGCATGAACGGAAGAAACTCCTGAGTTTTCCTTCTGGGCTTAGCATTTTGTCAGCAAGGGTTCTTACAAGTAGTGCCAACTGGCCAGGAGGGCTCATCAATGAATTCAGTTCCTAAAGTCATACACTTCTCACTTGTCATTAAATCAATCAATCACTTAGTTGACTTTTCTTTGCCTTAGTATGGTTAAATAAACAAATGTGTTTTCTATTTTCATGCTCAGGTGTTTTGGGAGGCTTTCAAAACTTTTCTCATTCGAAGGTGAAATGTGTCTTTCCTTATTCCTATCAAGAAACTAGACAGTTGTCCCCCTTTGGTTCCTCTTTGTCTGGCTGCTGCACAGACAGCCCATACAGCTCATTATTGTAAAATTAGTCTCATCTTTTCAGTACATTACCAGCCTTAATGATTTCTGATTAATACTTAATGATTGTGCCACATCCTTTATATTTAACACTGCCACCTTCAAACTACAGACTGTGGTGTACAAGTGTTTTCTCTGTGGATGAGGACAAGGGAGATAAAAGGCTATAAAAGCTATAATCAAAGGCAGAACATAATGTACTGATAATGTTATTGAACTGCTGAAAAACCAGCAGATCTGATCTTAGTTAGTGTCAGCTAGGTGCAAATGCAATCTGTGAAATGTGTTGCTCTTTATCCGTAGAACACATCCAGATACATATCACATTTTAATAATACATGCACAGTAAATAAGGCACAA
The DNA here is from genome assembly GCA_900302755.1 of Chromis chromis. Lineage (NCBI taxonomy): Eukaryota > Metazoa > Chordata > Actinopteri > Pomacentridae > Chromis > Chromis chromis. The sequence goes on from OMNN01089465.1 coordinate 4,488, forward strand.
GAGTCCAAAAGTCAATCTCCACCCTTTTACAAAGTACATGTCATTACAGAGGCTTAAGACAATTCAAACAGCCTCTAATCCATCATTTCATCAAGCAAACAAACCTGTACTGTGGTGTTTGTCTGAGCTTTTGCATCTTAACCACCATAATTTCACTTTCACAAGAAACAACTTTGTGGTTGCACTTTCTGTCTCCTAATCACAAGTGAACTGCTCAAGATTAGTCTCTTAGTGGTGACAGATCAGGAAAATAACGCAAATTCATTTATTATAATTGAGTCCACAGATACGTTCCAACTTCCTCCTTGAACCACTCCTTAATGACACAGCAATCGCAGTCAGCAGCACACACAGGTAGTCTGAAACGCAAAAACCTTCAGATGAGGAGAAAACACAGCCGGTTTCATTGAAACGCTTTTGTCTCTTGCTAACAATAAAGACAATCAGAGGAGTAACAAAGAGCAATGCATGATTCGTCCGTTTGTATTATCTGTTAGGCTGTGACATTGCAACACGCTTTGTGAGTTCTGCATTGACATACTGACGGCAAACCTGTTCTTCCAGTTAGAGTCATTCAGCACCCCGCCCCTAACAATCAGCCATCCGTGACACGCAAGAACCCAAACAGGCCGAGTCAAGAATACATTAACCATTTTCTCAGATTTTGAGTCAATGTTTGAATCTTTAGTTTCACCTTCAGTGCTGTTTGATTGAGCATACGCAGAAGCCTGAAGGTGTTTTAAAGTCAGTCTACTATTTGTTTGTTTACTCAAGTCTGTATATTGCAAAGTTTGTTGGGCTACACTTTAGTGCTTTTTCATTTCTCTCAAATAAAAACTCACACAGTCGACAAAACCTCACGCCGATTGCCAATCCACCACCTCCCAGGCATAAAGGCTTAAGTAAAAGACATGGGTGTCAAATGTTTTGTGGAGTCTACTTCGAGTTTCACTGTAAGGTTACGTAAAGGTTACGTGCGCATATGCATGTAGTATTATATATCACAGCATAGGCTAGAGTTAAAACTGTCTCAGCCACGTGTCCAGGACTCAACAACTGCACTACATTTATGACAGTTCTTCTTGTAAATCACATGAGAGTTAGTAAGTCAGTTCGACCACCAGCTTCCTGCTCTAGCACCACTTGTTTTACCACTTCACACAGGTCATAAACCCTGCAGCCTCCTGTCTCTACCCGGATACTCTTCCTGCTTTCCATCACCACTATCACTGTGCTCAAACGTCTGAATAATGATGCATAACTGCAGATCTACAAAACGTAACGTAGGCCTGATTAGGGCTGCAACTTGTGCTTTTCATTATCGGCAGATTATGTTCTTATTTAATCACTTGTCAAGAGCAGTTGGACAAAAGACATTCTGTATACTATCACAGAGGATTATAACAACCAGCAGATATTCACATTTAAGTAACTGGAACAACATATTTCTAGCAATTCTGCATAAAAAATATTTAACCTGATTATCAAATTATAAAGCAATGACATTTTTGATCTGAATGTTGACCAAAGAAACTTATTTTCCTGAGGGTTAAAGTTGGAAAACAGCTAACAAATATGTTTCATATTGAATAATCTGCTCAATTAACAGTTGAGTCAACAAAACTGCCCAATAGTCACTCATGGGGATGGTCTGACTAAGTTTGGTGCATACACATCAAACCCCAGTCATTCATAGCTCTATGACACAGCCACCCATACCTCTGTGTCTTACAGTTTCACTTCAGCTGCAGACAGTGGAAACTGCATTCATTTTTAAACTGGAAGAACTGGCAAGAGAATTTCAACAACCACCTAGTCTAGCATTCCTATTCTTCCTTTTACGGTTTGTTTCTTGGTTTGAGTGCCGTTTTGTAAGCTAACAATTGCTATTTACAAACCAGACTGGTGGTATGTATTGTAAGGGCCAGCTGCTTAAAGGAAAGTTTGACTAAACAAAGAGACACAAGTTACTGTTTGCTTCTGCCTCAGCACAAATAATACGTAAAACAATCAAACACATAAAACAGGAACAGGGACCAGCTTTAAGACAGTCAAATCTGTGCTTCGTGTCTCCTCGACTTGGGTCAACAGATTTTTCTTTGTAAAATTAAAGAAACTATTTGAGAGGGGTGAAGGAAGCCATCTATGTTAAACTGGAAAAACCATCTTTGAACAGAGGGGGAGGCCTGCGACATCACCTCTCACCAGTATACAATGCAGTTTTACATTCTCTACCCAGGAAGAACAGAACCCATTCACACCTGGCCACATAGGGTCCTAACGAATCCCACTGTGAGAGGGAAGGACCTAACGACTCGCATAATGAGGCGAGGGGCAACACACACCCAGCAGACTGAAGCTTCAATAGTGTTAATGGATCCTGAAGAGTATAAAATCTGGAACTCCCAACCAGTCAGTTTAGAACTGATGAAGCCTCTTGGATGAGAGGTGAAACGTCTTCGACAAACTCAAGCAAGTCCAGATGCTACGATTGAAACTACGAGGATTATCAAATACTACCAAATACACGTGCTTTTGTTTTAAATAAGCAGCAACAGTGAAAAACTAAGGAATTTAAAAATGAGATCATATCATAAGCAGATGGATTATAAACTGACTGGTATGATGATTAACAGCCCTTAAGCTGCTTGTGTCTGCTGCTCATGTGAACTTTGGCCACAAATGTTGATAAGAATACTACAACAGGAAAGAAACCTGCATATGCCGCTAATTTACAGTCAAGTGATTAAGGTGGAAGGCATAAATATTGTGCAATTATTGCGGATTTGGGCTGCAAAAGTTACAAAATCACACAGGGGATACTCCATTGTGATATGTTGACTGGTCTAAATTGTGTTTCAAAGGATGGCTTTGCTGTATTAGTTCTACATTTCCCCCAGCTTGGGTGGCAACACAGAGGAAACACTGCTGAAACTGACACTCCTCCTTCTACTCACCCAGAGTTTGCTCTCATAATAGAAAGCGTCAAGCAGTTTGACAATGTTTTGGTGGTCGCAGGAGGCCAGGATGTCAATCTCCACCATGTAATCCTCCAGCTCCTCCTCGGTCTTTGTGTCAATAACTTTGGCAGCAGCTAAGATGCCCGTCTGCTTGTTCTGAGCCTGTGGGTGAAAATACTGTTAGAGAGCTGTGTGGCCAAAGACTTCAGTTCACAGGCTGAAGGCTTACTCCTTCCTTAGTCTCATCTAGTCCTGACAACTAATGATTACAAAAAATAGCCGGCAGTACTGAAAAGTCTGTATTTTTATTGATGAATTGCCAGAATTACACCAATTATCAGAACCAGGATTTGTGAAAACAGGAAAAATTGTATGATTTTTGACTTTTAGATGGTCCATTAACTAATTATTTCCGATTTGTTGGGGAAAAACAACCAAATCTAAGATACAAATAGGAATATTTCATCAAAATCACCAAGTTCTACGTCTCATTTTAGAAATTGCCAAAAAATAAGAGTTTGTAGTAACCAGATTTTATAGAAAACTAAAAATTCTGCTGTCCTCTGCACAACCAAGAAGCTATTAGTGACTAATCAGCCAACAACAGTCATGTGACAAACATTCAGAGACATTTCAGCTGAACTGCAGGCTGTGTTTACATCGAGCAGAGAGGAAACAAGTGTGGAAACAAATTAAAAATGTAAATAGCAAAATATATATATTATGTGGAGCCACCATTTGTTTTCCAGTATTAGTAACACCGGTGGGCACTTCAAAAAATGTAGTGCATGTTGATTCCTGATTTTTTCAACTGTTGTAAAATAATCAAAGAATATTTAACTGTCTTTTGTCTCTTTTAACAGCATTAATAAAATAATAATCTAATAATCTAACCTTTATTGATCCCCTTGGGGAAATTCCTTCTCTGCATTTGACCCATTCTATTCAAAGTTAACCTTAATTATACATACTAGGAGCAGTGGGCTGCCGTGGTGCAGCGCCCGGGGAGCAGTCAGGGGTTAAGGGCCTTGCTCAAGGGCCCACAGTGGTGGTGACTGGGACAAGCGGTCGCTCTCACTTTCCCACCTCAACCTCTGGCCAGTCCAGGGGCTTGAACCGGGACCCACTGCTTACAAGTTCGCTTCACAAACCACTAGACCACCACTGCCATTCAGAGTAGAGATGACAAGATTGCCATAAGAAATATTAATGGCCCTGGTTAAGATCATGTATTTAGTTTTATCTGCATTGAGAACTAGTTTATGCTTATTGAGTGCAGTTTAAGATAAGATAAGATAAACTTTATTGATCCCTCGCCGGGGAAATTCACATGTTACAGGAGCTGGATACAGATAAGGTAGAAAGAAGCACAAGAATTACAAAAGTACAAGGCTAAAAAATAAAGATATAATAATAAAAAAGGTCTCACAGAGACAGTATACCAGGCATGATGAACCTACATATGGATATGTACATTATGACATAGTGAAATTTACATATGGATAAGTACAGTTATGATATGGTGAATTTACATACAGATATGGCATGGAGGATAATGTACCAACACTTATGTTATTGCAGTCAAAAAACATTAGTGGCGGGGAAAAAACCTGTTTGTAACTAAGCAAAGCAGTGCTTAGAGCAGGGGTGCCCAACCCTGGTCCTTGAGGGCCACTATCCTGCATGTTTTAGATGTTTCCTTCTTCCAACACACCTGATTCAAATGATCAGGATCGTTATCAGGCTTCTGCAGAGCTTGATGATGAGCTAATGTATGTGTGTGACTTTCCTCTCCCCCCTTTGGGGTCCTCTCCATGCAGCACCAGTTTCAGGGATTACCAGTCAGATTATAATCTCAGGTCTTCCTCGTGCGTCCGGTGCGCCGCGACGTACAGACGTTGCTCTTACGTCAGCGCGTACTTCAGAGCGTAGCGCCGTGTTCGCTCCTGCCCTTCACATCCGTCCACATCCTTCTAGGCTCGACTCCCAAGCGCAGCAACGATGGCCCTGCTCAAGTCCAACAAGGTGATCTACTGTCTGGGCAACATCTCCCCGTCCCTGGGGGTTCTGTCCACCCGCAACAGGTAAACAGTCTGAACTCGCTCAAAACTAACCCGGACAGAGACATTTAAACGGTTAAAGCTCCGGTTATCATGGAAGAGTTAGCGGCGTGCTTTCACTGCTAGTTACACCAGGAGATAACCTGCTATTTGAAGGTTAACGGTTCCGTCAGGCTCCGGTTATACGTGTAGGCGTCGTTACTCTGTGATTAGTGCAGCTCTACTAGCTAGTTAGCTAGCAGGGGTCAAATGGTTTCCACAGGCCCTGATGAGCTGTCGGCTGAAGTTAGCTTCAGTGACCAGTGCGCAGCTAGTTGTAGTTTTCAGTGTAGCTCTCCAGTTTGATGACTCGGTAACTTCACAGGTCAGCGCCCGGTGTTGAAGACATCACATCTGTTAGCCACTAAACTGACCTTTACTGGGGAACTTTGTGTTTCCATCAACGAGGCTGCTACTAATGAAAGTCACGTTAGTGTGTCAGTAGCACAATTTCCCGTGCAGCAGACACCTGCTGTGGACGGAAATAACAGCCCCGCTGATTTTTACATGTTACAAATAAGTTCTTTATTATCATAAAGTAAAGTCCAAATGTTGGTTTTAGACAAATATGAAGGAATTCTTAAAACAACTATGTTGACTATTTAAACGATCGCGATAGCTTCACTTGTCAAACCCCACGCACAGTTTGAGCCAAGCGACTTGTCGTAGTCGGTAAAGACGTGCGAGCTGATTGGCTGTCGTGTTCCGCCTTTGATCGCTGATTGGCTAATATCGAGCGGCGAAACTGAGATAGACAGCGGCGTGTCCTTTCATGGCGTGCTTGGAGGGCAAACTTGTTTCGATCTTCTATTCCTGTTTTATCTAATTAAAGTGTTTCATGAGTAGCTTTTGTAAATGTAGATAGTTTCATCAGGTGTACGTTATCTTTGGTCATCCTCTCGTTCTGTCTTCTCTGATATAACTCTGGGTTTCATTTTGCTCGCTGCTGATATCCTATTTCTGTCTGCGTGGGTGTGTTTCAGCGTGTCTGCTTTGTGTCGTCTCATGTTCACACACCGATAGCAACACCTGCATCCAGACGTTATTATTTAATGTCAGTATGTGAAGTTTGGAAGGGACGATCCGGCTGTATAACTTTCCAAAAAGGCCTTTGGTCTATTGATCACTGATAACTCACTAGTCACTCGTGTTTATTTAAACCCTGAAGTTCAGCTGTTCAAGGTTCTGTGTGCATGTACACTGCAGGCTGAATGAGATCACTTGAGGCCAAATGCCTCTTTGGGGTGCAGTTTGCTGCATCTCTTCTCAGTTGCACAGTACTACATTGTGTTAAAATTCCACACTAAAAAAACTGCAAGCACCTTTGATTGCATACGATGAGTACATACGATGAGTACATACACCGTCTTATAACTAAAACATGTCATAGTAATGTCCTCATGCATAGATTGAGTATATTTACTATATGTCCATGTACTCCTGTAATGATTATATGGGATTCTTATCTAATCTTAAACAACACAGCTGTAGAACATTTTCACCTGTATGTGACAGAACCTCACACAGGGAGTGGCAATGTCAGCAGGTTCATCTACAATACAACAGCAACACAAACTACAACCTCAGAAATACATTACAAATAATAATCTCTGACACAGTCTCAACAAAAATTACAAGGTTTAACCAAGCACGCGCCTTTTTCCTTTTTGGTCCAACCAGTCCACACTACTTGATTTTCATGCAAGAAAGTATGTTTGTCAGTGAATGAAGTCGCAGTGTAACTAATCACAACTCTGTTTTAATATTAGGGGATTGGAGACTCTTGCCCTTTGCAAAGTGTTCTGTCCTAAATTTAGCTGCAAAGTTTAGAGGGTTTAGAAAGTAGAAGAAACCTGAGACAATGACATGTCTGTGAGGGAAGGAGTGCAGTGGAAGTCTCAACATCCAGCATGCTTCATTTATCAAGCAGATGTTTGACAGAATGTGTCCAGTTTGTTCATCTAACACGACTCTACAGGTTCCAGTGGCAAGATGATTGTTATGCAACACTCCATTTTGACATGGTAGCTAAATATACAACTAAAAAGCAGTCAGTAATAGATTGATTTTATTTCTTCCTTACAATTACCTTAACATTCAGTTCATTTATAGTGATTGAGCACCTGTGATTATTTTTAGTTTTTAAAGCTGGTAGTGAAACAAAAGCCAGTTTGTGGATATTCAGTTATTTTATTTTATTTTATTTTATTTTTTTGTAACATATTTTTATTGTGGATATTCAGTTATAAAAAAAAGTATTTTAAAACCATTCATCTAGTTGAAAACAGAGTGGTCAGTGTTACTGCCTATGAAGTCTAATGTGGTCAGTTGCGTGTAAATCTTATTATGGTTTAAGTCTAAAGTGGATCACTGTCATGTGCATGATAAACGATAGACCGAGTCGGGCTGAAGTCAACAGGTCAGACTGCATGACCATTTTACATGTAATGTGGAACGTGTATGGCTGCCTTTAATTGTGGCTTGCTTCTTAGAGGGCACTGTGTAAAAGACGATACTAAAACAATGTAAAAAGTATTAATTTATGTAAGCTGATGAGTAATCTGCCAGGTGTATTTCCTAGCGGATTAGAATAATAAGTTAAAAAAAAAAAACATTAGCAAACCACATACTAGGTGAATGAAAATGAGATTTTAAATACTGCTAAAACTACATGAAAAGGAAACGGCTTGTCATGCTTCATCTTCACATTTTCTAGAATATTTAAATCTTTCACATGCTGCAGTGCCCTACTGAGTGTTTACTATGTTGGTAGTAGTAACGGAGTCAGTATGGGAGTGATTTGACAGATGGCTCAGATTATAGATCCACATTTATTGTTACTTTTGTTTTTGGACTCTGGACCTTCTAAATTGATTATAATGTTTGCTTCATGAAGCTTGTGCTCACTGAGCGTGTGTGGTTAATGCGTCTCTACGTCAGTGTGGTATCCTAGGGTCACATGAGGAGTTAAGCTCAATTATTAGGTCCTGAACATGTTCAGGAACATGGCTAATACAGACGTCACAGTAGTGACCAGTGTTACTTAAGGCCCTTCTCACAACCTTGTAAAGATACATTAGTGTTTCAATTCAGTGCAAACAAATGAACTATGTTGACTCTCTTCAGTGTTTGCAGAACCATCATCATCGCTATTGTTCTGTTTTGGTCTTCGCAGCTCATGGTGGGGTGGAGTGCAGATGGGTCCCCCCGATCCCATCCTGGGGGTGTCAGAGGCCTTCAAGAGGGACAGCAACCCCAAGAAGATGAACCTGGGAGTGGGAGCCTATAGGGATGACCAGGGAAAGCCCTTTGTCCTCAGTTGTGTTCGCAAGGTAAAGCTGTCACTAAACCCTCCCATGACTTCCACTAATGTTCTGGTCTCCTCGTGTCTGACCTTTGGTGAACTCAAAGAGAACCACATTACTCCAGTAACCTTTTTAAAGCAAGTCTTTGGTTGGAGGGTTTACATTTTCACTGGTTGTTAGAAGTGTTGAAAGGTTGTTGCTGGTCACTCACTCCCTCACTGGTGCATTATTCATCCTAAGCTCTGCTTAAGCAGCAGGAACATCAGCATTCAGTGTAATATAGAGTAAAACTCATGTTAATATTTAGGAGAAGTTCTGCATAAAACTGCAACAAAAATAACAAACCTGGTTATCGAGGAATGAAAAAGAAGCTCTGGACGTGATGAACTTTTACTGAATGTTTCCACAGATTGATCTAGTTTCTGCTCTGACATACAAACGACTTGTGCCTCTTATGGCAACGAACATTTTCTACATCAACTGTAGTGAAGTTTAATCACAGTTTTAGACGTTCAGTTCTCCTCCATCGTCCCCTGTGTGTTGCTGCACAGAGCTGCTCCGCCCCTCAGACACCTGAGTCTTCAGTCTGTCGGAGCTACAGACTCTGGATTTAGAAAGCAAAGGTGCATCATAGACACATACACATCAGAATGTGCAACACAACAATCTTCTTACTTACTAAAGGACCGTTAACAGAAACGTTACAGGTGGAGCTTATTGCTAGTCCGGTATTTAAAAATTTCGCCCACGGTGATCATTTAGTACTGGGGCTCGGTACCCATCCCTACTAATCACCATGACATAGTGGCTGTGCAGTTGTTTTGTTTCTAACAAAATGTTAACCAAATCAGAGATATTTCATATATACAGTAGGGAATACCAGTCGAGGAAACTACAGTGGTGTTTTATAACTTTTTATTTCTGCACTTTTTCTGTAGGCAGAGGCTTTGATTGCAGCCAAACAGCTGGATAAGGAGTACCTTCCCATTGGTGGTCTGGGGGATTTTGCCAAGGCCTGCGCCCAGCTGGCTTTTGGTAATGATAATGAGGTCCTGAAGAGCAGCAGGGTATGTTGGAGTGTTTGCTAATCCAACTTAAATTAAGTTCAAATCAGTTCTGACAATTTTAAGTCCAAATCAGTGCATCAGTTTTCTTCTCCCTACAGAACATCACCGTCCAGACCATCTCAGGAACTGGATCTCTGCGTATCGGAGCCAACTTTTTGGTGAGATCCTCTTGTATTGGCCACTTAGCATAAAAATCTATAAAAATTAAAATGCAGTATTTAGGCTATTCTGGCTATATCACCTGGTCTTTCTCTGTCACAGTCTCGATTCCATGGAGGTCCTCATGATGTGTACCTGCCCAAACCTTCCTGGGGAAACCACACACCCATCTTCAGAGACGCTGGCATGCAGCTCAAAGCTTACAGATACTATGACCCCTCCACCTGTGGCTTTGACTTCAAAGGAGCTCTTGATGACATTTCTGTAAGACATGAATGAGAGCCAGAGATCAGAGGGTCAATTAAATGAATTCAATACTGGTTTCAGGTTGGATGAAATGCCAAAATACCAACCCTAGTCTGAGTCAAAGTCAGAGGACTGCTCAGTCTGTATGTAAGGATTTAATCCACATACAAACATTTCTTTGAGGATGAATGGAGCTCTGTCTTACCTCATTTTCATGTTGTTGAGACAATTAATGAATGTTAATTAGGCTATTGAGTTTTAGTTGTTAGGATTTTAGTAACTTTCAAAAGTGTTGTGGTTAACACACATAAATTCACAGAGTACTTTGGATCAATTTAATGCTTAAATCCCAACTCTACTCTGTGCTGTTTGTGGAGGGATTCATTAGTCAAGCACAATGCATTCCTGTCATTTTCAGGTCTTATTGAGTTAATCTTAGGTTTCAAAATTCTTTAGTAATCTCCCAGTTACGTCAGTTTTCCCCCCTGTTTTTTTACTTGTAATATACTGTATGTTCAATATTAAATGTTTACAGTTAAAGATATCCGTTAATGTTATTACCCTTTATCACTTATTTTCATGTATTCCCCTATATTTTTAAGTGGATCATAGCCCTTAAAATAAATCTACACATAGAGCCCAGACTTAGTTGACATTTAGTGGCGAGGAAGCATCAAGTTAATGATACTAAATTCAGATACACTGGATGTTACTGTGTTTTTAGTCAGTGATGTAGTCTGTTAAATGGTGAGGGAGCAGTGCTATACTGAAAACTCTGTCAACTAGGAGAGTCTGAAGTAATATAGCATTGTGGTTTTACAAAGAAAAACTCTTCTTTATGTGACAGAAAATCCCAGAGCAGAGTGTGATCCTGCTGCATGCATGTGCACACAACCCCACCGGTGTGGACCCCAAGCCCGAGCAGTGGAAGGAGATTGCTGACCTCGTGAAGGTAAGTAAGCATCATTATCAGTAAGGTTCTGCAAAACTTTTGCAGCATCGTTTTGATGAAATGTGTTCTTTGTTTCAGTTCAAAAGCCACATTTGATAAGTGTTGCATAGTAGCTAGTTGTTATCACAATAAATTCTTTATCTTCTTCTTTGTTTTTGCTTTGTCTGCGTCTCTCGTCTCCTCCTCCTTTCTTTCTCTCTCACCTTATAGAAACGGAACCTGCTCGTTTTCTTCGATATGGCCTATCAGGGCTTCGCAAGTGGGGACATCGATCGTGATGCCTGGGCCGTGCGCTACTTCATTGAACAGGGCCACAACATTGTGCTGTCCCAGTCCTTCGCTAAGAACATGGGACTCTATGGTCAGTCAGATTTCAGTGCAGGCTTTTAAATATATAATCATAAAGACGAGAATCGGATTCCAGTGCAACAATTAACTAAAACATTTTATTGAAAATTCAGGTGAAATCCATGTTTGACTAGTGACTGATTGCACATCTGAATGTGACTGTCAGAGAATGAAAAGTCCACAACGTGACTGTGAACTTCAGCTTGTGTTTTACCACCACCCAGTGGTAAAACGTAGTTAGTCAAATGCGGTTTATTCAAATCAGCGTTCAGGCTTTCAGAGTACTAAAACGAATTGTAATAATTTATTTTTTTTGCACAGCTGCTTCTGCGTAAAATCTGAATGTCCTGAAATAATAATTGCACAAAATAACACTAAGGAATAGGTGTTCAGTCTAGAGAACGGTTGTGTCGGAGTGTCTTATAATGTGAACAGAGTGATATCTGGTATTAAACTGAGAGATCTTAATCAGATTTAAAAGAGATTTTAAAAAACAGAGCAGTGATACTTTACTTATAGGAAGCAATACATTTTACATTCTTTACGGTTTACACACAATGACTGTGACTGTCGTGTATAATCCCACCCAGTCAATTCTGTTTTCTAAAATATACTTAACTGGTTGCAAATTTACATTTTGATGATCTTGCTATTTAATGTACAAATGTAGTGAATCCACTATTAAATTGTTCTTGGATTCAGTTTCGGTTTTAAGCTTTAATCCTCTAAGCCAAGCCCCAAGAGGTTTAAGTGTTTTTTTTTCTCATGTCACATTTTTCCTCATTTTTTAAATTTAATATTCCAGAAATAAGCTTAGAATTTGTTGTTTTTCTCTATGAAACCGAATGTTACGCATGATCAGCTCAAGGACCTTCTCAATGTTAATAGAGGGGATTAAATCAATCACTGTTTACAGATGAACAGTTTTCCTGGTTCACAGACATGAGCTGGTCAGACTCACTGTGAATCACTTTGTGTCCCTTAATGTGCATGTGTTAATGTTGACAGGTGAACGTGTTGGAGGCTTCACTGTAGTGTGCAAAGATGCAGAAGAGGCAAAGAGGGTGGAGTCTCAACTTAAGATCCTCATCAGACCCATTTACTCCAACCCACCAATGAACGGCGCCAGAATTGCTACCACCATTCTCAACACACCAGATCTGCGCTCGCTGTGGTACGAGCTTTTAGATGCATGTATATGGATCCGGTACCTGAACAAAGTGTGCAATTTGGATTTTTGTAAAAACACTTCAGGCCTCCATTTTTTATTACCTGTTCAAAATACATTCTTACACCTTTTTCTGGACATATCTGTGTTTATTCATTGCAGGCTGGAGGAGGTCCATGGTATGGCTAACCGCATCATCAAGATGAGAGAACAGCTGGTGGCTGGTCTGAAAAAGAACGGCTCCACTCACAACTGGCAGCACGTCATAGACCAGATCGGGATGTTCTGCTTTACAGGCCTTAAGCCTGAACAGGTACACACTTTTTAAGTTGATAGTTGACAGCACGGAATAATAGAAGAATATGTTCCTCATTGAAATGGCACAATAGTTGTATTGCAAACCTACACTTACTTTGATAAGTGATAATTCTCAGCAAACACACAACGTCTTTGGGCTGAGAGTTAAATCAGAAAGTTCCTTTCTCATTCTTGTCCATTAAATTTAAGCCGACAGCCAGAAACCAGGAAAAGCAGCTCTCTGGAATCTCCACTGGTTGCTTGGCAACTGCTCAGCACCAAGAAATAGACTGGACCGTGAAATGGCAAATTATGACCGTTTTTCCACGGCAGGTTTTTCACGGATTAAACTTAAATGATATTAGGTCTTATTTTGTGAGCTCTAGAGGTGCTGCTGGGTCGATTTTGTTACCTTTGTTCAGAGACGGGCCACTGTAGCTGTTTCCTCCCCTGTGTCTTTTTCCTCAGCTGAACAGGAGCTGACAGTAGCTTCATATTTACTGCACAGGTGTGAGAGTGGTATTGATTTTCTCATCTAACTCTCCCCAGAAAGCCAATATCCGCATTTCCCAAGATGTCAAGTCATTCTTCTAAGGGCATACAAAAAACACCAAGAAAAAAATCAAAAGAAAGAAAAACTAAAGAGCCACCAGCATTTAA
>OMNN01089467.1:0-18072 GCA_900302755.1 Chromis chromis
AAGAGGAGCTCTTGTGAAAGGCGATCTTTGTCAGGCCAGAACACGGGACTGGGGATCAGCTGGGTGCAGACACAGGGGTGCGTGTGGAGGGGGAGGAGGGGGAGGGAAAGAAGAGGAGGGAGGCGGAAGAACAGATGAGGAGCTGGGGTGAGAAATACTGAGTCGTGAAAGGCTGAGAGAAGGAGAGGTGAGAAGTGCAAAAGCAGAGGCTGGGAGGAACAAGAACAAAAGTGCAACGAGGAGAAACAAGGCAAATAAATGATCAGATAGAGAGAGAAAGTGAACGAGATTAAGATATTTTGGGTCCATAAAGGACAGAAGAAACAAGGTTTACTGTGTATTTGGGTGATAGATAGATAGATAGATAGATAGATAGATAGATAGATAGATAGATAGATAGATAGATAGATAGATAGATAGATAGATAGATAGATAGATAGATAGATAGATAGATAGATAGATAGATAGATAGATAGATAGATAGATAGATAGATAGATAGAGTCTGTTTGCCAGCCGAACATCAGCTCGTCATTGTTATAATTATATTATCAAAGTTGTGTGTGTGCGCCTCTTTGTATAATGTGTGTAAGATGACGCCGGGCTATTTGTGATGCAGTTTTGACACCAAAGCAGATGCCTGCAGTGAATGTGATAGCATCCTCTCTCTTATTTAATAATGCAAAGCAAAAGCACTGCTTTTTCAAGCAGTTAGTGTTAATGGACGTGGGCAGTACTGACTTCAGCTGGATGGAAATTCACAAACAGTATTAGCTTTCATTTTTGGGCTGTTAAACAAAACTGGTGGCACCGTTTTTATGTCCCATTTATACGGCTTTTAAATGGGGTTCTTGCATCACAGTTGACTGTAATCAGGTTTTATATTATGATGTGCTTGACAGCAAGATTGGCTAGTTAAGGGTCCTTACTATTTAAGAATTTTCTTCTCCTCAATTATCCATAATTGCTCAAAAAAACACAACTCCCTCCTACCTTTTCTTTGTACTTCTGCACTGTATGGTCCATGTAGTATCACAGAGGCTTCATGCGAACACTGTGACTCTGCAGCGCAGTGAAAACGAGGTTGTTTGACGAGCTGTCTGGAACTGCACTTCTGACTACACAGACAAACATTTACTCAGGCGAGGAGAGATGACAGAGGGGGGCTGAGGGGAGCGAGGAAGAACACAGAGGCAGAAAAACATGATTTGCGATGTTGTTTACAGTCTACACCGGCAGGAACTTAGTGCTTCTCCGAGTGTGTATGTGTGAGCGTCACCTGCTGAGGCAGCGCTGGATCTGCCCAGAAATTATTCATGACCTGGATGAAGGACAGAGAGAAAGAAGAGGGAGGACAGGTGAATAAGGACAGAGCGTTTGAAAAGTAACTGGCAAGAAGAGAAGAGAGGGAAGAAACAGGTGAGAACGGAGGTGAGGGGAGCAATGTGGGAAATGAAAAAGAGCAAGATGGGGTGAAGCGCGAGGAAGGAAGATGAGCAAACAGTCAAAGCTAATGATGACGCAGAGAAACCGTGAGGTGGGGTGAGCAGATAGAGAGGAAAGTGGGAGGTGAAGACAGCAAGAAGAAGGTCGAGGGGGAAGACGAAAAGGAAAAGGAGTGCAGACACCCAATAGGCCTTTTATAATGATGGATAGCTGTGACACAAAAGGCCGAACAGTGTTGAAAGTGTGTCAATAGAGTTGCAAAATGAAATCCGAAACCAAATCTACGCATTGTTTTGTCCAACAAAGGACCTAAATATACTTAATTGTCTCTTCAAAACAGTTTCCAGAGCTGTTTTATTATTATCTTTCATCTTCTAATATGATCCCATTCTGAAGATGCACTTCTGAAACACTGGCACTCCTTAAAAGACACCGTCTCAAATGCTTGCTACGAAGCAGAAAGGAGGGCTCGGATGTAAAGAATGATCAGCAAAGAGGGGAGGGAGGGCCAGATAGATAGAAGATGAGAGTGAGAATAGTATGTTATTGAGTGTATGCTTGTCAGACTATCACAGAGCACTCAGCATCAGTTTCTGTTCTGTTATCTTCTGCCGCACGGACGAGAACAGGCAGTGATGAGGGAGGGCATGGAGGGGAAGTAAGGTCTACTGAGGGCAGAGCAGGCATGGAGAGATGGGGAATCGAGATAAAATAATAAAAGGAGTAGATATGGGACACATGAAGTAGGCGTAAAAGAGGAAAAGAATGAGAGGGAAGCTCATAGAGGCATTTTGACATGTAAAATCATTTCAACCAGTCTGGATTCTACATAGGGGTTCACTGCTAAAGGTCATATAAGTGGGAACATTGGCGTGGGTGGGCCACAATGAATAAACACTCACAGTCATGCCCAGAACCTGCTGATCAAGAAGCAATTCAGTGTTTTTTCTTCTCCCTTTTTTTTTGCCTGCTTCAAAGATGAAGAAGGCGCTCGCTTTTCAGCCGTGAAGTGAAAATGTAAAACCACTTCGGGACAGACCTAAAACATAATCTCGAGAGGGCCATGCCCTGCTTAGTGTGATGTTCCACTGGTGTTACAGCAAGCCCTTGATAATTTAACTGGTGTGAAAAAGCTCACAGAGCAGTTTCTGACATCAATTTTGAGTGTGATAACTCATCTGGATCGGGACTAATCTCATGCTGCCTATATGCCGTGACCCTAAATAGAGTTAACTCTGCAAGAAGTACCAGACAGAGAGGGAGATAGGTGAATGGTGGGATGGGAAATTGATATAGTTGACTTTAGGAGAGGGGTGATGGAGGAGGGAGGGCTAAAGAGTTGAAAGAAAGTATAGGAGAAGAGTACTTGGAGGCATATTAGACACTTCAACCCATGTCTCTTCCTGGGGACTTACTATAAAATTACATTTTTCAGGGTGGTGAAAGAAAAAAAACTTTATGTGTGTAATGTCTATTATTGTGAAACTCCACCGAAAAACAAATCTGCCATCAGCTGCCAAGAAATCTAAAACTGTGAGAGAATTATAAACATATTTTCTTCTGAAGACTATAGTCTTCTAATACCAGGACTGTCAAGAAGTTCAGTAGCCTGGGGCGGTAAAGTTTGGCTCAGAGGAGACATGCAAGGAAAGCGCTTTGAGCTGCAAATCTTGTATGAAGGGCGCTATACAAATAAAGTTATTATTATTATTATAAGGAAAAGAAAAGAAACATCATGTAGTAAGTGCAGGTATTTTGAGAGATGGCAGGGTTTGAGAAGGAAAGGTAGAGTGATGTATATATGAGAGTGTTAATGGTAGCAACAGGCAAAAACATCTCATTATCACTACATCTGGTTTGTATGGGAACACGCTCGCCTGTGGCTCCTCTCCACGCGCAGTATTGTCGTTATGCACAAGATGAACATTTACAAAAGGCAGGAGGGAGTGTATTCGGAAAGGCCCTAACGAGAGCATGAATGTTGTTACACAGCAGAGCATCAAAGACTTGGTGAAACTCTGAAGCCTGACTTCAGGTGGAGACGGGGGAATGTTTCCTATTGCAGAGCGGATCAAGAAGCCAGTTTCCATCATGTAGCTGACATAAAAATGATGAAGTCTTTGTGTGTGTAAATCAAACTGTCCCTTGTGAGCTCAAGTTTCCATTTTTAGCAGACGCTACCAACATCAGAATGCTTCCACCCCACCAAAAATAGCTGCCAACAAACTGCCAGCTGGATGCACTGAGTAACTTAAACACCTTATGCACATGAAATTGCATGTAGACTTACAAGTTACACCTGATAACAATTGAATCTGTTGCATCACTAATATAACTGCAGTATATCCTTCTGTTGCTCTGTCTTTACGTTTTGTTTTTCTCTCTCTCTCCTCCTGTTTGTATCCAATTCGCTTACCTCTCCAGGGCTATCTGTCCGAGGGGTTGGTAACTAAGTGGTACTGCTCCCCCCGTCTGCTCCTCTCCCCCAACAATTACACCAAGGCCATAGACATGTGGGCTGCCGGCTGCATACTGGCTGAGATGCTCACTGGACGCATGCTGTTTGCAGGTACCTCTGCTGTTTGTCATGCAGTCTCTATGAAACAATATGATCATGAATATAAACATCTTTTTTGCTGAAAAGTGCTGCCAAATCTAGCAGGGTAAGGACTGTGCATGTTTAAAAATAAGATAAAAAATGTGAAATCTACATGTATTTACAAACTCTTTATTGTTACATGAACGTAAAAATGCGCATGCTGTGTTTTTCATGGCCAGCTTAGTCCTCTAGGACATTCCTTCTATCACTATCTGCAGTGTTGCAGCAATATGCAAAGTATAAGAAAGTGACACCAGACCAACAATAAACACCAGCCTGAACACTTTTATGGCTGAATGCAGTGGTACATATTTTGTGTCTTTTTTTTTCTACGTTTTTGCCAGCAGAAATGCAAAAAAAAGTGTTCAAAGATTGCATCGCAGCAGTGGTGGCATCCACTCAGAGTGAAGGAGTTTTTCTTCCCAGAGTGTCCTCCACCAAAGACACTTTACTCTCTTTCTGCAGGCTACTTCTTTGCCTGACCAGAATAACAATGATGACAGAGAAGTTCTCACTGTTTGAAGCAGACATAGTTCCTCCTGACAGGCTGATTTGACCTCCAGCAGCCCTCTGCAAACTCAGTAGCGTCATCTGTTCCCTGTTGTTCCTCCGTGCTCGAATATCACACATTAGGTGTTAGGGATGTGTGCTTTGCCCTTCACTTGACCAACAGAATATCGTGGAAAACATATATTTTTGTTTACTAGAGGGAAAACAATGTCATCTCATGCAAACAAACTACCACTGCTTGCTTGTTCCTTGGAGTGATGAATGTGTTGACATAGCACCACCTGCTGGCGTCCATTAGCTACATGGAGATGTTTAAAGGACAAAGTCGCACTGAGTCACATGGGTGGGAAAGTGATGCTGCACTTCTGTCTGTGGGCTGCAAACGTCACTACTTCTAGCTGCATCACAATCTGTTACTATTTATTCTACATCAGTTGGCAAAGGTAAAATGCACTTTTGTGGACTTTTTCCAGAGTTGACAGCATCTGATTTCTCACCGTTTGTGTACTACAGACAATAAACTCATCAAGATGGTAACGTTTATAGAGCTTTAACATTAAGATCGGGCCTTGTTGGAGTAAAAGCCTGCCAGTATAAGACAGATGCAGGATTTGTACATCAGGTTTAGTGTGATCAGAAAAACAACGTTCCTAAAAGCTTTACTGTTTGAGAAGGAGAGGAAAACAAGGGACATTTAACATTTATTTAGTATTTTTAAACAACAGAGGTAAAATTAAAGTGGCTGATATAAAGATATAATAACTCTCCCTACCTTGCTATGTCTTTCAGTTGACAGCTCAGACCTGCCAGTTATTCCTGTTTGACCCTTACTGGCCACATTATTTTTTTTTTTGCTTATGTAACTGATCCTCTGTCTCTTCTTTGCTTGTCTCTGATTGGTCGGGTTTTTTTCTCTCAGGAGCTCATGAGCTGGAGCAGATGCAGCTGATTCTCAACACAGTGCCCGTGCTGAGAGAGGAGGACAGGCAGGATCTGCTACAGGTGACTCAGTGGCTGCTGCAATCCTCATGTCTGCAGTCGGATTGTTAACATGGGGTTAGGATATGTTTGCAGCTTGCTATTGTGCACACAAGTATTTCCAACATGGGTCTTAGCTGTGTTTGATTAGAATCTGTTTTATTGCAGGAATTACATGAATTAGAATAGCTTGAATATGCTAAAGGAATGTACAAAATAATCAGAACAGGAGTGTGTAACAGTTTAACCCTACTTTCCCAGGTGATGCCTTCATATGTCAGTCATGGATGGAGAGTCAAGAAACCCTTTTCTGAACTGCTGCCTGAAGTGGATGCTCAGGGTGAGCAGAGGGAATTAAGTGGGAAGGTCAAGAAGTCTAAAATAGAATAGAGACAAACAAAAGTGACAGAGGTGTGAAGAGAACAGAACACACAGCTCCATTGACCTGTGACAGATGATTGAGTAGACTGTAGAAGTTTGGAGGTCTAACACATATAATCTAGTCTTAAAAAGAAGATGAATGTATTTCCTAAGAAGAACACACTTATCATTTCTTCTCCCTCTTTTTCTTCCTCTCTAAGCGGTGGACTTCCTTGAGCGTATCTTGACCTTTAACCCCATGGATCGCCTGACAGCTGAAGCCGCTCTGTCCCACCCCTTCCTGCAGCAGTACTCCTGTCCAGAGGACGAACCCACCTCATCGCATCCCTTCCGCATCGAGGACGAGCTGGAGGACAGCCTCATCACCGAGCAGAGCCTCAGCAACAGCAACAGTCAGGCCTCCAGCATCCACTGGGACAGGTTTTAATAATTTTTTTTATACACTAGTGGGATATTGAGGTGATTTTTGCATGTGTTTTTAGCATGTTTTAATGCTATATGTCTAATTAACAGACAGGCAGTGACATTTTCAATAAAGAGTCTGGTCTGTTTTGTTGAATTGTCATTAAAATTAACAAGCAATCACTTGTATCTAAATGCAAAACTCTGCGGTTACTAAGGACAAATTCTCAGCTTCCAGTTAAATGCTATAACTATACTTCTGTTTATACACTGGAGCGCAAAGTGTTTACTTGCGATTTCAGGCTAATCCACAATCCTATTGGGAGATGTTGTCACACAATATATTTCTGCTGGGTATACAGTATATCACAGGAGATTTTTCTGTGGTTACAGTCGTGCTAAACTGCATGTAATCGAAGAATTTAGAAGACTTAAGTGCATACTAACGTAACTCTAACATCCATCCATTAGATAAGCGGGGACACCCTGGACAGATTGCTAGTCTATCACTGGGCTGACACATAGAGACAGACAACCATTCACACTCACATTCCCACTCACAGACAATTTAGAGTCACCTTTTTTTCTACAGCAAGATACCATAATTTAATCTATCAATCATTTTTTATGACTCTAAAGTGAATTTTAATCATGAGAGTGTGCCACTTTCCCAAGGTTTACCTAGTTAGTCTATTTTATCGATTAAATCAAAGTGGAAATATCAGTTGAAGGAGAACAGTGACACTAATGAAATTTGACACCAGAGAGAAGAGTTAAGATTCCCACTGGATATCAGCATTTTCTATACCTTAGTGCCACTGGAATACATTATTGCATAACAAGGTTAACATAGATTTCATTCCTGCCTTTCTGCAGGTATGAGAACAGCTTATCAACAGATATGTGCTGGCAACAGTCGGGCGGAAGGTGCCGCTGCATGCGTCCTGGCCACGTGACCTCTGACCTGGGAGACACTACGGAGGACGAGGAGGTGCAGAGGGACCCCCGGGCCACTTCCACATCACTGTTAGAGGAGGCTCAGGTTGGATATGCTTTGTCCTTCTGCCCCACACTGACTGATTGGTACTCGAGTCTACTCATTATCTTGTTTTAATGGCATGCTAAGAGAGATGTGAAGAAGGTGGTTAAGCTAATTAGGTTAAAGGTGCATGAATTAGCTCAAGGCTGAGATATCGTCTGGTCTACTTTTTACAGCAGTGGTATTGTAAGTGATGGTGTTTTTAAAACGTAACCACATTGCTTATAATCTTGTTGTTTCCCATGCACACAGACACCCCGCCTCTTCAGACAAAAATGGTGTTACAATTGATTTTCCCTTATGCTTTTTATTTGTTTCACCACCTGCTATTTGGTAAAATGAAAGTTTAATTAAACATAAAATTGTCACATTTGTCACAACTGTCAATTGTGACAAATGTAATGTTTCTTGCAGCATCCAGTGTCGTGATAAACACTGTGGATACACCATGTCTGTTTTTAGTATTTACAGTGTCTTGACCTTTATATTGTCAAATTTTGTTTCTGTTAATCCAACACATATAGGATGCAGATTAAAAGCAGTTCAACACACAACTAAACCAAATGAATTACTTTATTATCTGCCTCATTTGCCACTTTCTTTCTCCCTGTCTGTCCTATTCAGGTTGACCCACGCAAATATTCCCACAGCAGCTCAGCCGAACGCTTCCTGGAAAACTCTCACTCCTCTCTGGACCGGGCCTGTGGTTTGGGCCACGGGGAGCTGGACTGTGGCCGCTCCTGTGACTATAAAGTGGGCTCTCCCTCATATTTGGATAAAATTGCCTGGCGGGAGGGAAAGCCACAACACTACTCGGAACCTAAGCTGATCTTGGATCTGTCTCACTGGAAGCGTAACACCAACAGCCACCCTGCGCCTGCTGAGCCTATCGGTGGCAGCATGGAGGACCTGGGAGAGATGAAAGAAGAGGAAGCAGAAGAGGAAGAAGAGGAGGAGACGGGGGATTTATTCAAGGAAATCTCTCGCTGGGTGGAGAGCACCCAGTCTCGGCTGCACTCGCCCAGTCCCAGTCCTTCCTTAGAGCAACCTTCACCCTCCTACTACACCTCATCTCCCCCTCTGCCTCTCTCCCCTACTGACCTCCCAACTCCAGTCTTCCACTATACGGAAGTTGTGCGGCAGCCATCGACTGAATACGATGAAGGCAGACTAAGCCCATTTCCCCCTATCACATCCTCCCCTAACACCCTCCCCTTGCTTCTCCCTTCATCTCCCACATCTCTATTTCCTCCTCAGTCACCTCAAACAGTGTCACCCCCCACCACGCCACATTTGCCTCCGCTAGAATCTCAACCACTTTCCTCCACTTCCTCTATTTCTCAGTCAGTAAATGCTGACTCCTTGGAGTCTCTTCCTGTCAAGCAAAAAGAGCGTCTGTTTGACCTAGATGTGTTCATATCCCGAGCGCTGAAACTGTGCAGGCAGAATAAAGAGAGGAAAGGAAAGGAGGCGGGGTGGATGGAAGAAAGCAAACAGCCAAACATTAACCGAAAGGTATCCAGGCTTCCAGAGCACAGGACTCCCCCACCACAAACTCCCAACTCTTGATGTTGAATTTCAGCTTAAGGTTCACTGCAGTATAGCATCATAATGGGTAGCACTTCCAAATGCTCGTAGTGCTTTACATAGTGAGGGGTGTCCATGGTTGACTATGCTGCTTAAACATTAGACCTTAGTGTTAGCAGCTTTTGTCTTTCTGGTACTACTGCAACAGCACGCTACTCGCTGTGACAATTAATAAGCCCTCACTTTAACGAGCAATCTTGCAGCTTTGTCATGAGATGTTCTCAGGCAATAAGAGGTCAGAAAGCATTTGGGTTAAATATAAATAACCTGCATGCTTTGCAATGCAAATATCAAAGATCTGTCCTGCGTCAGCACATTTATGAATAATCAGCTAATTCATGTTTTTGGTAATTGTTGTTTGACGAGATTTGACATGCTGTGACACAAACATCTGCAAATGACAATGAGGGAGCAGTCAGCTGCTAACATCCAGGCTATTGCACAGTCCCTGGAAAGGGCTCACTTGGTGCATTTTAGGTTTGCTTTAAATTTGTTAGATCCTCTACTGTGTGTCAGTCAGTCAGTAAATTTTCAAAATGTCCGACAGTCTTCCAAAGGTGATGTTCACCAAACACCAGTGACACAGGAAATGCTTTTTCCTTGAATATCTGAATGTATTATCTGAAAAATAATCAATCATATTATGCTACATGGAAACTATTAAGGGTTTTATTTGTAGCTGTTTCAACACTCCCACAGTGACTTCATGAATTTTGTCACTGCTACAAAAGTTCTGTAAATTTGTATAAGATTGTTGTCATATTTAATTCTATATATTTCCTCAAGATTTATAACAATATTCTTGTGTCTCAAATAATCGTGTATTCTTTGTTAAATTCTAGGGCCCACATTCATGTTCATTTGGAGACTTGTATTTTGTTTGAATGTGGAATGCTCTCTGGTTTATGATTATTCAGCCAACGTTGCTCTTGTTTGGTCATAAATACCGTCTTGTCTGCCCGATGCACCAAACTAGGTCAATACACGATCCTCTCTGTATGAAACAGCTACACATGTTCTACATTTCCACCTAACTGTTAGCCACAGAAAGCTTTAATGCAAACAAAGGTAGCCTATATTTTGGTGAATGTAGATCCTTTACAACCTTTATAGGAAATGATTTGTACTCAAAACTTCTCAGTGCTGACCACTAAACGCATTAATATATGGAACGATAATAAATAAAACTTATATTTTTAAATACTACTCTATCCAGCATGCTAGGCAGTAGACCCTTATAATGTTATTACCAATATTTTGGCATCTGATGTCTTAAAGTAACCAGAGCGGGTAAAAGATAAAGTCAGGTGTATAGTAAGTTATTAGCAGATGTAGGCTGTTGGATTGTGCCTCATAGTCTCTCAATCAAGTGCATCCGACACTCACTGCAATTTTAGAGCTAAAAAAGCTATTAGCGAGCATATAGAAAAGGCATTAAAGATATTCTGCAGAGCTAGTGCCAAAAATAAATACATTTGAATTAATGGTCCTATTCTGTAGCTACAATCCCACCATACCCCGGTTTCACTGTTTGAAATGTAATGCTCTGCTGTGAGTTTACCATAGACTGTATGTGGTCTGTTAGCTGTACGTACACAGGAGTCCATGTATAGGAAGTGCTAGAGGCACAATACTGAGATCAATAAAAACACACTGCCAGCAACACAGCAAAATAAGAATGTTTTATCACCTGTCAGTCCAGCATCTGATACCCAGTCTGATTAAACTAAATTGCACTCAGTTAGAAACAAGTTTCATAGCCTCTTAAATTAATTTGAATCACATCCAATACATACAAGCTGTGCAAAGTCATGATTTTAAATGCTTTTGCAGCTCTTAAGTGTTAATGCACATACAAAGTTGCTCTAAAAAATGTTGACTTGCATAATATCTGCACTTGTAATTCATGCTGTAGCCAACATTCAAGGGTTGTAAGCAATTCTTCACTTGCACAACATAGTATGACTTCCATGGGATCAAGCCATACATGAGAATTGCTAACAGTACAACCTGTGACACAGCAAAGCCAGGTATATCTGTTCATATTCACAGTGAAGCACATGTAGTGTCACTAGCACATTTAGAAATATAGGATTTCCTTAGCAACAACTGGAACATAAACCACCCATTATGTTCATTTTTGTATATAATATACCTTGTTTTGCTATGAAACATACCTGGGCTGGATTGCTGGACTAACTGAAAGGAGTGTTGTGTTTTAAAAAATAAAGTACAATCTGCCTGTCTTTTGGATCCAGAGAAGTTAATTTATTTACAGACATTGACAAAAGCTGTGCTGCAGGCAAACTAATTAAAAGAAATTTAGTTTTTAACTTATACAGGTCTAATGATCACATTTTGCAGTATACAGTTTCTTCAGCAGGTAACCTAAGCCAGCAATAACATCATTGACAAGTGACACAAACATACTGTAACACGTGTGGTTACTGAGCCGTAGTTTATTAAGTGTGTAAAGCAATGTAGAAAATGTGCCTCAGTACACCTGAATGCTTCCAGCTTGCTGAATGTAACATATGCCCTCCCTTCTGCATGGCTATTTGAATAGCTTATATGTTGTTGTTTTTATTACGTGTCACTTTGTGAAACGGTCAGATTTCTGTGGGCCCTTATTTCTTTTGTACTCACGCGGCGAGGCCTCAGATTTCATTTGAGAAAATCTGTTTAAGATTTTAATGCTCAATCTTGATTGATAGTATCTCTTTTTTGGAACTTCTGTTTTTGCTGGAAAATTAATAAAACAATACTGAAACTATATTTTGATCGCATGCTTTAGTGTATTGCCATAGATAATATCAGGTACAGGTAACATATATATATATTTACTGTATATATACACCAATCAGCCACAACATTATGACCACTGACAGGTGAAGTGAATAACATTGATCATATTGGTACTATGTGGTGTTCTGCTGGAAAACCTTGGATATAGGGCATCTGTGTTGATGAGACTTAGACACCCAAATAAACATTGTCCCAGAACAAGCACACTCCCTCAGGCAAATAGAAATCCCAAATGTCACTGGCCTACCCCCGCAGGAAAATGCACCCCACCACATGGCAAAAACATCAAACAATCAAGAACATCTTGAGGAACACGACAATCGCCCAAGATGTTGATTTGACCTCCAAACTTCCTAGACTCCATTCTGATCGAGCATCAACAGGATGCAGAGGAACAAGTTTGATTGACAGAGGCCCCACTGCACAAGGAGAGTACCCAAAGGATCCACTGCCAACATCCTGGTGCCAGACCCCGTAGGACACCCTGAGAGGTCCTCTTGTCCATGCCCAATGGTTCAGAGCATTTTTGACCACATAAGGGGGACCAACACGGCAGGTGGTCATAACGTTATATATATATATACACACACATGTTGCTTTAATCAGTCTTTTAAGGATATTTCACATTTGATTAATTCTTATTTTTGTAGGGAGAAATACATTTTGTGGCTCAACACTTCAAACAAAGCAAATTTAGATGGCAATGTCTATTCGCCTATGGGGGTTTACAGTCCACATCAGGGGTGGGCAGTCCTGGTCCTCGAGGGCCACTATCCTGCATGTTTTAGATGTCTCCCTCTTCCAACACACCTGATTCAAATTATCAGGATCGTTATCAGGCTTCTACAGAGCTTGATGATGACCTGATAATTTGAATCAGGTGTGTTGGAAGAGGGAAACATCTAAAACATGCAGGATAGGGGTCCTCGAGGACTGGAGTTGCCTATCCCTGGTGCACATACAAATCACAGCATAAATAGAAATACACTAATAAATACTACTATTGTACTATTCTATCATCCATGACAACATGACTAATTGTTGTTTAAATACTGCTCAAACTTTACCTATTTAAATGGTCCTATTGATAGCTTGACAAAATCTTTACCGTAATTACGGCTAATAGGCTCCTCACCAAATGTCGTGCGCATGTTGCCGTTATTACGGTATCCCAGAGCCGGCATATGATTGGCTGAGCGGCCAAGTTCCTCCAGACTGCGTCCTCTCTGGTCCTCATCTGTGGCTGCTGTCAAGGCACAGAACAAGTGGGCAAACCGCAGCAGTTGTGCAGCTAACAGCAGAAGAAATATGCTTAAAAAACAGTAACCTGTCCAGCTTAAGGAACGCCGGTACCCTAATATACAACAGCAGGTAAGCCGAGCCGGTTTTCTCTACATAAGAGAAAGTCCGTGTCATCTAAGAACTTCCCGTTTCAGAGCCAAGAATTAGCGAGCAGGGGGTCTGAATGAATGTCAGCATGTGGCGAAGACATGAGGATAAAAAGTGTTGGGTTTTGTGTCAGTCTAACAAATACAAACGCCGAGACTTTGGGCTTTTGTGTCGTTGACTTGTTTGCTGAAACCAGCGCTCAGATACACCTTGGTCTGTTGGTATTTTAAGCTAGCCAAATGTTAGCTTGTAGCAGTTGTTAGCTGCACTCTGTTTGTATCAGATTCCCAGGCTAACTAATTAGCTTCTCACTGTAGCGAGTTAGTTTTTTTCACTTCCCCATCTGTTTTAGTTGTTTTATCTGTACACTTAGCAGTAACATTCGTACATCCGTAGTGGAGAGGTACAGCTAAAACTCTTTTGAATTTTACTACTTAGTTTTTTGCACAACAACAGCATAACAACCTAAGTGCCCAAAGGTGTTACTGTCCCTACTGTGGTTATTACAACATTTACAGCACATGTAAGTCCAAGTTAATGCCTAACCTTTACATATGGGTTTTATATTCAATGCCCAGGCACTCTTGCAGGAGGAAACAAGATGGCCAAAGTTTACACATAAAGCATGCTTGTGGGTGTGATTTATTGTTTGTCAGACTAAGCAAATGTGCACAGTGTGCATGAATGGGAGCCCTTCCTTTCTGTTGGTGAGTGATGTCTGGAGTGAACAGTTTTGTTATTATATTATGTAGGTAAGTCAATACAGTCATTGTTTGAACAAATTGTTCGTCCAGACCCAGTAATGCAAGATGCATGAGCCTCGTCAGATTGAATTGTGCTCCCTGCTTGCCCTGCCTGTTTAGAATGAAATTAAAAATGATCAGTAGCCCACAGTATGAGAGGGAGGAAGTGAAATGTTCAATTTCAACTGGCAGTGAGTTATAGTGAAGCTCAAGTTTAGTCCAGTCAGCTGCAGTACTTTCCAGCCTCGGCAGGGTATTGTATTTGTGTGGAGATATCAGTGCCACTTAGAAGAACTAGTTTGCTTTCATTCTGATTAACAAGCTAAATGCACAATTCTAGGTGGGTTGGTTGCCTGCTTCCATGTGCTATTTGCATACAAACAATTACACGTTCAGTTCAGATCAGTTTCTGGCTGTGGAAACGTGCACTCACCCTAGGTGTGCCAACAATGATACAAAGCTGGCGCATGTGCAAGATTTACCTTGTTACTTGGCAGACACAAGAAGTACCAAACAGCCAATTACAGACAATCTCAGCATGCTTGATTTCCTCGAGTAGACACACTGATGAAGTCTGGGAGGAATAGAATTGAAAAGCAACTCCACTGTATCAAAAATTATCGCATCAGGTGTTCAGGCTTTATTTGCTTGAGAAACAGGTGGGAAGCACAAGTAGAAGTGCGTAATCAGAGAGTATCCTACAACACAAAGACTGGAATTAATAGAAGCTGCATCAAGGCTTTCCTCACTGAACCTCAAAGCCACCGATAATTAAAATGTCTGATGATTGGTGGTGCTGCTTATACAGTCTGCTGCTTTGGCTGTGGCTCTAATGCTGCTTTCTAGGCAGTGTTTCCTGGATATGTAGTTGTGAGGCATGACTCGGCCAGCTGGCTATGCTGGTGATTTCCTTCATCAGATATTGTGGTCAAAGAAAAGATGCACATGATACAGTGGGCTGTGCTTCCTCAGAATCAGTTCTTTAACAGCAAGAACAAGCAAATAGAAAATCACACAAACTGTTTGCTTGGAGGTTTTTAAGGTCAGCTGTAATTTATAAGCTGGGTGCTCAACAAAAGGAAACCTTCATGATGTGACTAAACAATTAAACACAGGGACTATCGTAAAACCAATTGCAAGCACTATTTGATGTAGCATGCTAGTAATAAAAGACATGCACAGACACACATTTGTTTAACTTATCGCCACTTTGCTTGTCGCTTTGTGCGGGTGATATTTGCTATGATAACATGAACAAATGAACCTAGCAGGAAGAGTGTAGTGAGGAATGTAGGACGGCAGGAAAATGTTGAGAGCATAGGTGAGTGCTGTCTGTCTAATTAAGCGGCCTTGACTTTGTTCATCTGCCACCTGAGCTCAGCTGAATGTTGTTCTATCTAGGCCCTAAAATTATTCAAAGTTACCCTTAAGTGTATTTTTCCTCCTCCTATTTCATTGATCTCTAAAGTATATGAAAATGAATACATTGCTAACACATTTTACATTATTCTTGTAATGACTGAGTGCAGTTTTTTTAATTTTTCTAGTATTTCAAAGCAGTATTTGTCGTACACATTTGCACGTCCTGGTCAGTAAACTACGAAAGACAGAAATAGGAACTGCATTGCTGTTCCCTGCGTCACTTGCTTACAGGTCCAGTTGCACTTCCTCTGGGTATTGGTGTTAAAGAGGGTCAACAGAAATATCACTTGATAGATAAAAAACCTTTTAAAAAAAGTATTGTAGCGTGTCTTTTAGGTGACAGGGAACATTTACTTTCTGGCTTGATAGGAAAAGCTTGTGATAATTGTCTACGACTTAGAGAGATGGTATCGGAATGGCTTTGGCTGGCCTCTTCTGCATCGACCACAACACAGCATAACACAATTTAGCAGCGAATCATAGGTCACATGCATGACATAGCTCTGACAATGACGATACTGTTCAGGCGAGCAGCAGAAAGTCTGGTAGAGGCCCTTGTGTAAAGTGATTATGCCGTAATAGCTGTACATGTGGCATCATTTCAGGAAACCCTGCCATCAGATACTGTTTTGTGTTTTTATTTATGAGTTTGTTTTACTCCCAAAATAGTAGAGATGATTTATTTCTCCATGTTTGCTCTCCAGATGCCACATTTCTGCAGTTATTAGTTGGAGTTTGTCTTCTAGCTAGCATGTGATGCATGTTATCTGCCAGTCTTTCACACCCATCCTCTGTTTGCTGCGACCACCGTGATTTATCTTGTTGTAAGTCTTCGTGTGGAGCTCATTGCGAAGGAGATTATGACAATCTTTCAGAGCTTTGTCTCTCAGATCGCACGCTAAATCACTTCTGACCACATCCAGATTAATGACAGCCACTGCTGTCTGCGTTTGTAATCCTCAAGTGTGGGGCCATCCATGTATACCAAATGCATTCGTTTGCTACTGTGAGTAGGTGTGTGTCAGTAGGCTGACAGTCCCCACTGCTGAAAGCTTTACTTCATATCAAGGTGCAGTAGGGGTGTGATGTTGTCGTACATTCAAAGTTGTCCACTCCAGGCCTTGATGATCAGATGCAAAAGTATCTTAACATTAAAACAATGGCTGTTAACTGCCCAAGGAACCCAGTGTATAATATATAAACTTGTCCCTTGCATATGCTAGTAATGTATTTTAGATACACGTTATGCTTAACAACATTAAAAAGCCTAAGGAACTGAAGTGTTTGTTCATGGCAATATGAACTACTGATTACGTTACACATAATACTCAGCATCCCAGTAGAGCTGCTTTCTACAGCCAGCTGTTGTGAATCAGTTGTCAGTTTCCCAAGCAGGAAGGCGAGATGAAAATGGTCATGCGTCTGCTGAACAGTAGGTTATTTTGGTTGTAACACTAGGTAATTTGGTGAACTTTGTTTGTCTTCTCTTCCCCAGAAACTTTCCACCAGTGGACCTTCCAGACCAGTGACTGTCTACCATGTTGTCCAGACTGAGGACAACCTGGTCCCTGAGGCCCTGTGTCTCTGCTTGCAGATGGGCACACACCAAAGAAAAGGGCAAACCCCTCATGCTCAACCCTCGCACCAACAAAGTAGGTGGATCATTGACAAAGCGTTTATGTGTCAGCATTTAAAAAGAAATGTTGGGTAAATAGATGGCAGGTTTATAATCATATCCTGTATTGTGTCAGCCCGTTTGGTCTACATCAGGGGTGCCCAATCCTGGTCCTTGAGGTCCATTATCCTGCATGTTTTAGATGTTTCCCTCTTCCAACACACCTGATTCAAATGATCAGGATCGTTATCAGGCTTCTGCAGAGCTTGATGATGAGCTGATCATTTGAATCAGGTGTGTTGGAAGAGGGAAACATCTAAAACATGCAGGATAATGGCCCTCGAGGACCAGGGTTGGCTACCACTGGTGTAGAGCAAAACTCTCACAGTTCTGTATAACTTGTAAAAATACATATCAAGTGTAACCTTCTTCACAACATGTAAATGAAGCTAGCTTCTATCTTTTAAAATGCATTTTAAATCACTTTAAGCTTTCATCACACATCTGCATTTTAAAAAAAAGACAATACATTTTAAAAAACTGTGAGGAAACTTTCTAGTGACAAAGAAAATGTTAAAATTTGAAATAAAGTTGTATTCTACCTTCCACCCACTCCATTCACCCAACATGAACTTTAAGGCCGTAGGCGTAGAGAAAGAGTTCTGCTGCATGGGTAATAAATTGATAATTGACTATCATGCTTAATATCATCAAGTACACGAGACAAAAACAGAATTATTCAGCTCATCTATTTGGATCATTAAAAGGGGAGAAACCCTCTTATTTAATATTTCATACAGAGGAATTGTATTAACTAGAGAGAAGAGAAAATGTGGTGCTTGTTGTTTCTGTTCTGCTGTTATCATCTCTTGTGACACTGGAGATGTCCAAAGAGAGGGAGACTGAGTGAGAAACTCACACTAGGAGGCAGGAATAAAGAAAGAGACAGACAGTGAAATAATCTTAAGTGTTTCTTCGTGGCTGGAGGAACCGAAAAAATAGAGGAAAAGAAAGAAGAGAAAGAACAACTGCCAT
Source organism: Chromis chromis (assembly GCA_900302755.1). Classification (NCBI taxonomy): domain Eukaryota; kingdom Metazoa; phylum Chordata; class Actinopteri; family Pomacentridae; genus Chromis; species Chromis chromis. Next base: position 17,950 of record OMNN01089467.1, read on the forward strand.
CAAAGCCGACTTTAGTGGCAGGTTGTTGATGTGAAGGCAGCTATCATACAGTAAAGGAGAGGTGGGAATGTCTCAGGTTAGTAATGAGGTGACGGCTGATCCAGGTACTGTTTGACTGTCTCT
>OMNN01089470.1:0-19797 GCA_900302755.1 Chromis chromis
TGTGGGGGTGTTCACCTGTGTTTTATTTGTCAGTTTTATTCTCAAGAACTCATTATAGGCTTTGAGTCTACAGATTAATGCCTTCAGCACTCTCTGTGTGTGTTCATATCCATACTGTGATTAATTTAATTTAATTACACTATTGTTTTTTTGGGTTCTCACCAACTTCCGAGTCATTATTTAACACAACATTCCATCTGATCAGATATTATCCCCGCAGCTCACAAGCAACTGTGTGAAAAACGGATCTATTGAAGTGAACTCCAACTTGACATGAAGTCTGGAGAAAGTAATCCAAGCATTCACTGCATTATCCGACTTCATCCCCTCTAGTCCAGCCACAGGGCTGCATTCTAAACTTCCCGTTTTTTCTTTAATGGTTCTGAGTTATCCGAATGGATATAAATGCTTTTTCCGCACCATTGAATAGACTGAAAAGCAGTGATGGAAATGGCTTTGAAAAAAAGAAATGAAAAAGAAGGAGCTCCCGTTGATGCCTTTGGCGAAACTTGCTGTGCTCACTTCTATCTTCTATCACCTACATGCAAGTCAGTCAAAACAGCCCCATGGCCATCGGAGGGCATGTAGATCTTTATACATGTGTCTTATGCTCAGTATGACTAAGAAGTACCTTGAGCATGTTGGAGAGCATTATCAAACTGATCTTGCTAGCATTCCTTCAAATGTAGCCGAAGCAAACTGACAAAGTGATTATAAATATCTGCAGTGAGAATTATCCTTCCTCTGTAGCATCAAACATTAGCACATCTCCTTGTTAACCTGTCATTAAGTAAACTCACTGGAGCAGGAGAAGGTTTCAGTGTGAGGAATAGAACTCAGAATGACAGATTACACTGTAATCCATCCATCCATCCATTATACACACACTATATACACTGCTTAATCCTCTGTAGGGTCGTGGGGCGGCTGGAGTCTATATCCCAGTTGATTCAGGCGAAGGCAGAAGACACCCTGGACAGGTCTCCAGTCTATCACAGGGCTACACATAGAGTCAGACGACCAAGCATGCTCTCAATCACCAATTAACCTCAGCATGTCTTTGGACTGTGGGAGGAAGCCGGAGTACCCAGAGAAAACCCACGTATGCACAGGGAGAAGGAGCAAACTCAACACAAAAAGATCCCAGGCGTCTTAACCGGGACGCGAACCAGGGATCTTCTAGCTGTGAGGCGACGATGCTAACCACTGAGCCACCGTGCAGCCCGCTCTGTAACCCAACAGGATGAAAATGTACTTTTCTGGACACAAACAGGAGGTTTAGGCACTTTTATTGGCATCAAAACAATTCTTCTCAGTGGTGATTCTGCCTGCTGCATGTCCTCTCCTGCGTCTTTCTAATGTCACCACTATGGACTGATTCACAAAGGTGAACAGGGACCTTTTCTGAAGAAGTAATATAGGGTTGGCAGCACTAATGCACCGGGCTTTTCAAGCTTTTAGCCTTTTGCCTCACATCATAACGTCTCTAATGCAGATGATGATACACTGAGGCATTTGGAAAAAGGAGGAAACAGACAATTCACAGATGGAGTGGACGCTTTCGTGTGTGTCTAAGTTTAAGCAGGGTTATGGTTTAGTCTGGACAACCTGCTGGACCTGATACACATAAATGAAAAACAACTGCTCGGCTTTCTGGAGGTCTACTGATGGAGGTATAAATAAGTTTTGCTTTGGATTTGAAGCGTTGATTCCTTTGATGTTAAATTAAATGCCACAAGCTTTACAGACAATCTCAACTCTCTTCTTTTTAGATACAATTGTTCCCAACGCTAAAAATGGATTTATGTACTTTTGATCGTTCTTCCATGCTTGTATTTATACACCGTCTCCACTCATTTATGCTAATGTTTACACGCAGCTATGATGTGTACTGTTGCCTCGCAATTCATCTCCCTCTGATCTCACAGCTTATCAACATCATTGGAGATTTGCTGAATAACTTCAAGAGACGCATCGACTTAATCAGGATCCAAAGCTGGGCTGTGCTTCGGTGACTAGATCTGTGCAGCATCAAGCGAATGAGTTATCAATATATTTTATTTAATGAAATCACACACTACTTAAGAAGCAAACAACATGTCGACCAGTGAATCTCTGCATGAAGGAATGAGTGAAGTTGGACAATAAATATGAAACGTGTGACGCTAAATGTTTGTGTCTTGTTTTTGTATTCGGGGCAGTGGTGGCCTAGTGGTTTGTGAAGCCAACTTGTAACCGGTAGGTCGCTGGTTTGAGTCCCCGGACTGGAAAGAGGTTGAGGTGGGAAAGTGAGAGCGACCGCTTGTCCCAGTCACCACCACTGTGGGCCCTTGAGCAAGGCCCTTAACCCCTGACTGCTCCCTGGGTGCTGCACCGCGGCAGCCCACTGCTCCTAGTATGTATAGTTAAGGTTAACTTTGAATAGGATGAATGCAGAGAAGGAAGGAACCCAAGGGGATCAATAAAGATTAGATTATTATTAGTAGTTATTTTTCAAAGTAAGGTTTTGTTGTATGTATTGTTCATTGCAAACGTCTCTAAAGGCCATTTTAATTTGTAATTTAAAGACTAAAAAATTAAGAATTTCTATGCATATTAAGCATATTCCAACTTGTGATTTCATGTCATCCTATGTTTAGGTAAAATATAATATTAATTCCATTACTTCCTTACTGAAAAGTGTTCTGGTCTAAATTATTCATTCCACATTGTGCACTGTGCAGCGGTCCTTCACTGTGATGTATTGATTTATGGCACATAGTGTTGTTGCTTGACTCTTACCAGAGTTTCTACAGCTGGATAGAGGAAGATATTCAGTTTTGATACATTTATCTTCTTCACTGAAATTAAATAATAACAGATTTTGAAAGGGGAGTTGGGATACGGTCCAAACCACCTCCTATAGGAGCCAGGTGGTCTGCAGTCGGAGCACTGAGCAAGGACAAGGACTGAACAATTTTCATTTTCTTGATCACGGTCTGGGCTGTACTGTGGCTCGGTTGTTACAGCTAGAAGATCCCTGGTTCACGTCCTGGTTAGGACATCTGGGATCTTTCTGTGTGGAGTTTGCATGTTCTCCCTGTGCAGCGTGGGTTTTCACCAGGTTCTCCGGCTTCCTCCCAAAAACATGCTGAGGTTAACTGATGATTATCCATAGGTGTGAATGAGAGTGTGTTTGGTTGTCTGTCTCTATGTGTAGCCCTGTGATAGACTGGCATGCAGGGTGTCACCTGCCTTTGCCCGAGTCGGCTGGGACAGGCTCCAATCTATCTGTGACCCTACAGAGAATTAAGTGGTGTATAGATAATGGATGGATGATCACGGTCGCATAATGTGGTGGTTATTTATTTGTTTCTGTGTACAGACATGAATCCATCCACACAGTGTCACAATTAAACACAACTGTAAACACATTCTCTAAGAGTTAGAGTCCTATAGTGCTTCAGACGAGCAAAGCAATCTTGATTATGTCCAAAAAAAGCACTCAGATATCAGACAGAGTAAGAAAAACATTATTTTCCTCCCAATGTTCCAGCCATTTCAGTCTCCGCTGACTCCTCCTGTGAACCGTTGCTATCGTTTCCCACCTCGCCGTTAAGTCTGCGGGCCTGGCTGTTGTTCTGAGGATAATGTAGATCGCTATGTGCACACGGAGCTGGCAGCAGTTGCTCCCTGACACTCGTAAAGAGTAACACATGCGGGTTCCCCCCCTACCGAGCGGACACCCCGACCAAATGATAGCAGCGTCAGGAACAAGGTCTCTCGCTGGCTTCTCACCTGCAAACACAGCAAATTGCCGAATGAGCCACTGCTGAGAGAAAGGATCTGGGCCTCTGTGGGGGATTTTTATTTTTTTTTTCTTCTCTTCTCCTTCCTCTTCTCCACAACCCACGGGCAGTCATTTTCGTCACTAGGAAAACACTCCCTCTCCATGCAGTAAATTACCAAATTTAGATATCACCGAGGACGGAATGAGAAATAAATTGAAACGTGATACCCTCCTGGGGAATAAGACTGTCTGTGATTGATGGGGGAAAATGTCTGCACCCGGCCGCTGTGCATCCCTTTGAAATTAAAGCAATAAATGCTCCTGAGCAATGTAAATATAACAACTTTATTTCGCGTTCCATTCTCCCTAATGACACGTGCTATCCGGAAGCACTGGCGAAAACAATGGGGCGTTGGCTAAATTTAACTGGGCCGCAGGGAAATTACACTTCTGCAGTTTTAAAAGTCAACTTCTCACAGCCGACTGGTAAACAAAAGCCTCTCCTCTCCGACGACAAGCCGTCCGCCGCGCTAAAGACAACGATCGCATGTGACGCTAAGACGAAACTACGCGATTAAACTGTGTCAAATTAGAGGCAAAATAAGAATAGGGAGGCATGTTGGAGCTGGAGACTCTTATGTTAGCCCATTAACCCTCCCCTCCTCTATCCTCCAGCTCCAATCCACTTACCCAGGCTGTTGCTAAGCTACAAAGACTGGGGAGAGAAGAGGAGAGTCTTTGTGGCAGAGGCAGTAAGTAGCATTGTTCTGTAAAGTCTCTCCCATTGATCTGTCTGACAATTTGTCTATCGTGTACAATGCTTACAATGCGTACTAATGCAAAGTTGTGGGAGACAAAACAATAATAAAAAAAAAAAGCCTTGCTGAGCTGAAGGTCTACAGCTGACAACAGGAACGGGAGACATAAAGAGGTAAAACATAGGAGGGAAGATCATGGGGAGAATATTTTACTACCATGAATGCTGCACTTATGCTATGTAAAGTTTCATATTAGTCACAATACTTAAGGTTCCTGTGACTTTTGAGAAATACCTGGCTGACCTCTACCGAGCTGTGATGACAAACGCAGGATTAAACTGTCAATTAGACTTTTAACTTGTGCAGTGATATGGACGTTCACCCCTGGGTATGTCAATACACCATATCTTTGCTGATTAGTGCAGGCATGAGGTTTGGTGAATGCAGTGTGAGAGTGAGTGGTTGGTGGTGGTCTGAGGGGCTGATGGAGCAGATTGGCAGCCTGGCTTCCATCAGTCTACCCCAGGGCAGCTGTGGCTACATACGTAGCTTACCACCATCGAGTATGGAGTGAATGAATAATGCAATGTAAAGTGTCTTTGAGTGTCTAGAAAAGCGCTGTATAAAACCAATGCTTTATTATTATTATTATTATTATCAACTTTCAATGGTTCTTTCTGTGCCTACCATTGTGACCACGGGAAATGGGGAATCAGGGTTTGATTCCAGAGAGGGAGTCTGAGTCAGTTCATTAGTCTGCGTGTTATTATTAAAATATTCAATATGTGAATCTCTCAAATCCATTCACTCAAATACAATAATTACCATTTAAAAAGAGCTCTGTAATTTAAAATAGGCTGCTGCAGATTTTAGCAAACGTTTCTCGAACCTGGGTAAATAGTGTATTTGTTGGGGACTATTTTCAGCTGCGGATTAATACATATTTAGCGCTCTATTGAGCATCAGGAGGGTGTATGTGGGATTGACGCCAAATAAACCACCGTGCCAGTGTTCATTGTTATAAAATCTTTTGTCTTTTGATGGGATTTGTTGAAAATAATTAAAACCTATTGCCAGCTTTGTCCGTTAAAAGCCCCCCTGCAGCCGCAGCACCGAGCACACGACCTCAGTGTCAGGCCTGACTACATTTACTGCATCCAGCCGCTGAATTATCTCAATAAAATTGACTCACACGTCAAATATTTCCTTCGTGGTTATGTAATGTGGACAAAGTCGTGTTGTTCCCTTTGTTTGCTGGCTGTGTAGAAATATGAGGCTATTATTGACGTTTCTGGGCAGCCGAAAACTTTTTGAGAAGTCAGATATTTCTGTAACCCGGGCAGTCAGCACTAAAATAATCACTACACCGAAGCAATCTGAGGTCTAACTGGTGACAAATGGTGAAATCAGAGGCCTTAATTCATCAGGATCGTCTACTGAACCCTGCAGAGATTTGTCATAAGCGACATAAAAGCGGATTGACCTGTCAGTATAGGTGAACAGACAATAAAAACAACACAACAATACGAGTTTAACGGTGTCCTTACTCATAATGGAAACCGATGTCGTGATTTCCAACCAGTACAACCAGTTCTGTGTCAGTGGAGTGTCTGAACATCCTGTGAAAGCGCCGCACGTCGTCCTCCCAGTGCTGCAGAGAGAACAACACAAAGCACAGCTGAGGCAGGTTTCAGAGCAGGCCTTTAATAAGAAAAACTCCCCCCAGGAAGCTCATGAGCGTTAATGGGGTCCTCTGAGGGTCGTAGCCCCCATGGGTGGCCGAGGCGGGCTGCTTTGATTCACATTCAAATGTGCTTCTGCAGCTGCACACAGGAGACCTTTAATTACCTCAGTTCGCTGGGTTCATGGTATGTTTCTTATATGACGAGGCTCTAAGTGACTCCGTGATGCTGCTTTTGATCAATGTTGAAGCTGTTAAATGGCTGAAGTGACACATCAAGCAAAACATGACAGGATAATGCTCATTTATGATTCCCTAATGTGAGAATTTTGAGCTTTTTTGTGTTTTAAATCATCGTAAATGAAATATTTTGGGGTTTTAGGACGATTTTCCATCATCTAATCAATTAGTTGGTTTACAGAATGAATAAACAGGCAGGTATTTGGTAAAAATACCAAACACTTGCTGGTTTTAGCTACTGAAATGCACAAATTTGCTTATTTTTATGGGTTTATATTGTGTTTATTGACTATACTTGGGTTTTGGACTGTTGGCCACTTATAACAGGCACAATATTTGAAGATATATAGATCAAACAATCAACCATAAAAAACTGTTAATGGCTGAAGTTACACATCAAGCAAAACATGACAGGATAATGCTCATTTATGATTCCCAAATGTAAGAATTTGGAGCTTTTTTGTGTTTTAAATCATCGTAAATGGAATATTTTGGGGTTTTAGGACAATTTTCCATCATCTAATCAATTAGTTGGTTTACAGAATGAATGAATAGGTAAGTGTTTGATCAAAAATACCAAACATTTGCTGGTTTTAGCTACTTAAGTGTACAAATTTGCTTATTTTTATGGGTTTATATTGTGTTAATTGACTATAATTGGGTTTTGGACTGTTAAAACATGCACACTTTTTGAACATTTGTAGGTCGATTGTTTGATCTACATAACCATAAAAAATGTTAATGGCTGAAGATGACACATCAAGCAAAAAAATTACAGATAATGCTCATTTATGATTCCCTAATGTGAGAATTTGGAGCTTTTTTGTGTTTTAAATCATCATAAATGGAATTTTTTGGGGGGGTTTAGGACGATTTTCCATCATCTAATCAATTATTTGATTTACAGAATGAATAAATAGGCAGGTATTTGGTCAAAAAAGCTAAACATCTGCTCTTTTTAGATTCCAAAATGTGTAAATTTGCTTATTTTCATGTTTTTATAACGTGTTAATTGACTATATTTGGGTTTTTGACTGTTGGCCAATTAAAACATGCACACTTTTGGAACATTTGTAGATCAAACAGTCAACCATTACAAATTGTTAATGGTTGAAGTTACATATCAAGCAAAAAATGACAGATAATTACTCTTCTCAGATTCTCAAACGTGAGAAATGGGGCCTTTTTTTCATTGTAAACTGATTTTTTGGGGGGCTTTGGCACAATTTTCCAGCCTCAAATGTTAACAATTAATCATCTAATAAATTTGTCCACCTATGAATGAATGAATCGGAAAGTATTTGGTGAAAAATGCTAAACATTTGCTGGTTTTATCTTCCAAAATGTGCCAATTTGCTTATTTTTTATGTTTCATTTCAAGATATTTGGGTTTTGGACTGTTGGCCGACACTAAAAGACTGTTCTTGGCTGAAGCGGTACATCAATCAAAAATGCCAGATAACTGCTTATTACAAGTTCTCCAATGTGGAATCTGCAGGGTTGCTTTTATTTGAGTTGCAGAATTAATGAAATGGAAGGTATTTGGTCAAACATGCTAAACGTCTGCTGACTTTAGCTTCCAAAATATGCACATTTGCTTCTTTTTAAGTTTTATAGAGTTTTAATTCATTATAATATTTGAGTTTTGGACTGTTGGCCAATTAAAACATATTTAAATTAGCTTCTGCCGGCATCAAAGCTGCACGCAGGAGATTTTTGATTGTTCTGGACTGTTCAGCCACACTTTAAAAACATTTATACATCAAACAACCAACCATAAAATGTATTCCTACCTGTAGTGATACATCAAACAAAAACACCAGATAATTGCTCATTTTAGATGCTCAAATGTGAGAAATTTGACCTTTTATTGCATTTTAAATCGTTGTAAATTAAATTTTTATTGGCCTTTGGGACAATTTTCCAACCTAAAACCAACATAATTAGTCAACTAATGAATTAGTTGATCTACAGAACGAATGAATCGACAAGCGTTTGGTTAAAAATGCTAAACATTTGCTGGTTTTAGCTTCCAAAATGTGCAAATTTGCTTCGTTTTTTATGCTTTTTAATGTTATAATCTGAGAGATTTGGGGTTTTGGACTGTTGGCCAATTAAAACAGGCACGGTTTTTGAACATTTATAGATCAAACAATCAACCATAAAAGGAAAAAAAATTAATGGTTGCAGCTTTAGTTTTGCTTCGGGAGCTGAAGCTCCACACAGCAGACCCTTAATTACATGAGTTCTGTGGGTTTATAGTATGTTTTAATATGAAGAGACTCTACGTGACCCTGATGGTGGCTTTGATTAGTGCTGAAATCATTAATGTCAAGAACATTTCAGCTTCTCAAATGGGAGGATTTTCCATGCTAACACCAAAACAGTTATGATAATAATAATTATCTAACCTTTATTGATCCCCTTGGGGAAATTCCTTCTGTGCATTGTCCCATCCTATTCAAAGTTAACCTTAACTATACTAGGAGCAGTGGGCTGCCGCAGTGCAGCGCCCGGGGAGCAGTCAGGGGTTAAGGGCCTTGCTCAAGGGCCCACAGTGGTGGTGACTGGGACAAGCGGTCGCTCTCACTTTCCCACCTCAACCTCTTGCCAGTCCAGGGACTCGAACCGGCGACCCACTGGTTACAAGTTCGCTTCACAAACCACTAGGCCACCACTGCCCCTATTATATTTCCATATAATTGTCAAGCAAAGTTGAAGTTGAAATGTTGCCAACGTATTTTTCCATTATCTGCTGTGGAGCGAATAAACTAGGCTGTGTAGTTCCTTCAGAAAGTGGCGCTATAGGCTACAATATGCACAGCCGTAAAAGACAGAGTTGAAGAATCCAGAATCAAAACCGGTCGTTTGTTAACCGCTAAAAACCCTCGAAGAAGAAGAAACAAACAAAACTTTGTCCATCTGCATGAGAAAATGGAGAGAGGTCTTCAGGAATTGTTTTTTTAGTCAGGAAAGTTGTAATTATTCTTTCATGTCAGCTGGCATTGACCATGTTTCACGATGTTCGAAGGCAACAAAAGAAACAGAAACAACTGATTAATAATAAGGTAAATGTTTGCCATGTCAGAACCTATTTATAAAAATGTGTTTCTGGAGTCAGAAACCACCTTAAGCGAGCGCTTTTTTAATGTAATACTATACGATGTGTATAAAAATATGTTATGAAAGCTAATTTTAACATTCTGACAATGCTAACAATGGTTATTCTCTGTATAGTGCTAAAAGCACGCTACTTGCTAAATGTATTTAGTCCTGACTGTCTTCATTTGACACTAATTAAAAAAGTAAATAAATAAAAGCTGCTTATAAACCTCATTTCAGCTCTGTTTAGAAAAAGATTCCTGCAGCTCAGTTTAATTTAATTACTAAAGATTAATATCTTTCCCTGTCAATAACACACAGGACATTTAGAAGTGAGTTAAAGCGAGGATTACTAATAATCTCCCAAACTGAAGGGATCAATTCATAGCAAGAATTGATTAACTGAAGCTCTGCAAGTCCCTTTAGACGCAAAGAGAGCTAAATGAGGAGTTTTGCTATGAGAACATGATGCAAGAAGTCACTGGGTTAAACCATCCTCCTCCTCCTCTGCAGTGATTCAGAGCTGCTCTGTTCTCCCTCCTGCTCTGCCCTGAAGGCTGATCTAACGTTGTTCTGCTGTTTTGTTTGTGACTCGCCTGTTAGCTTGTAAAATTGCTTTCACTCCTCGGTTTCACCCACAGGACTTTTACTGACTCAGTCATTGTTTGCTTGTTGCTCATTTCTCCTCTTACCATCATCACTGTGTAAAGAAACCCATGAGGCAAGACAATCAGGATATTTTTCCAGTCACCGGTTTACTCAATTCAAGGGAATCAAGGGAAAGAAACATTCTGCTTTCAAACTCCATTATAAAATCATGAAGGTGTATTGTAAGGTATCTCGCTTCTTCAATTTCCTGTAAGTGGTAGAGAAAAACTGCCGGCAGTACATTTACCAAGTGAATGGGGATGATGATCAGGTGTTAGTGTTACCTGGACTTCTTTGAGCAGCTTCGATACTTGATGGAAGTTGAGTCGCGTGTCGATGGGACAGTAAACACACTTCATGGCTAACGGCTGGTAGGGAGCCAGAGCATCCAGGTAGGAGAAGTCTGGCTCTGTTTATTAGTTGAAAAAAAGTCACATTACATCTTTTTCATTTATACAGAACTAATGGAACCCGCGGCGCTTGAAAGAAAAGTTAGCCGTAGTTACCGGTAAAGATGATGGTGTTGAGGCCGGATTTGCCCCACAGCTCCATGAAGTGAACCACGTCTCCGAAGCGAAGAGAGGGGTGACCGGTGAAAACCACGCAGGGCTGGCGGAACTCGCTGCTGAAGTCTCCGTGAATGCTGGGGTAGTGCTTCAGCTTGTTGGTCTGGATCAGCTGAAACATCAACAGCACAGGAACTGTTAGGCTTTTCTACAGCTACAGGGCTCTCCACAGGGAAGTGGAGCAGCCAGTCTCTGGGGAAAAAGTAGGCAGAACTAGGTGACATCTGGTACAATCTAATATTATATATACTGATCTTAATTGTTGCATATTATTGAGTCTGCCTAATTACACTTCTAGTGTGTTTTAGTTCACACAATAATTTAAAATAATGTCCATTCCTGACTGATTCAAACTTTCATAATTAAGAATCATTTGACCTTATTTATTATAATAATGATAATCAATAGTAATCTAACCTTTATTGTTCTCCTTGGGGAAATTCCTTCTCTGCATTTGACCCATCCTATTCAAAGTTAACCTTAACTATACATACTAGGAGCAGTGGGCTGCCGCGGTGCAGCGCCTGGGGAGCAGTCAGGGCAAGGGCCTTGCTCAAGGGCCCACAGTGGTGGTGACTGGGACAAGCAACCAGTCCGGGGGGCTCGAACCGACGACCCACCGGTTACAAGTTCGCTTCACAAACCACTAGGCCACCACTGCCCTCATCCTGTCACCATATTTATTGATACCTTCACTGCAGAGTTACCAAGACCTGCCACAATGATGGTTAATGTATAATTTTACAAGAAACATAAAGGCACACTTATTCAATGAAAAATAAACACGATTATTTTATGGGGGAACATGTTTTTAATTCCATGTTTTATCAAGCCAGTGAGTTAGATTTTAATTTAATTAAACCTATGCCTAAAATACATCAATAAAACATGCAAATGATGTAAAAACGCAATGTAATTAAGGTGATTCATTAATCTGCTGATTCATTAAGCCCATAAACATCTGTGTGGTGTTTTGTATATGATAAAAATCTTTGCTTTCCGTGGATTTTTAATCATTAAGTTGCTGCCACTGGTGTTTTACAGTGTTTTCCGAAGTAGCCCGTCTAATGAGGATGACCCTGTCTGTGCGATCAAGGTAATTCTTAATTTGTTTGCTCGGTTATTTTCCTAATATTTGTCAAACTCTTAAGACAACCCTCAGCTCTCTACACGCATTCATATACTCATTGTCATGCTCGCATTGTTTGAAGCGAAGACTAGTGGTTGCAAAATGTACACGCTCTGCAATTTGCTGATTAAAACCTGTTAGATATTAAAAATGAACACATTAAAATAGCCAGCTGGACTTAAATAACGAGTTGGCTGTTTGTCCAGCTGCTGGTGCTTATGAACAGCTCTACTTTCACCAGCAAGTGGAAGATTTTATGGGATATAATAAACATTCATTGTTGACAGATACATAAAAACAAGCTATTTAAAGTGGTTCCTGGAAACAGACCTTTTCTTTTATTAAATGACTGTTCTGATATCACTGGCCATATGTGACTGATTCAAAGGGGTTTTCTAATGTCAAATATTATCATCTGAACTAAGGTGGATCAACGTGAAATTAAACTGGAAATGAAAATGTACTTTCCAAATAGCCGGTGTTGTAAGGGATTTGAAAATGTAATGCTAGACACTGACCTCCCTAATAAATATAAGTAAATATACTTTTTTGGGAAGCTATGTGCGATCTAATGTTATACAAAACAACAAGTACTTTGTCCTGTTAATTGACATACATGGCGAGGACAAATTATTAGGAATACTTTTCAATATAATGTAGTTCACTACACCAACATCATCCACTATGAAGACAGAGCTGTTGTATTGGATTATATTTGATTGCACAGGTGTTCCTAATAAAGTGTTTGGTGTTGAATATATAAGGAAAATGTTGCTGATGTCAGGTAACAGCATATAATTTGAGAAATCCTCTCCTAGTTTTCTAGTTTTGGGTGCAGTTTTATGTTATTTGCCAGAAGAAAATCAGGATTTCCAACCATCCACTATCTCAGAAACACAGCATTGTTCTTCAGTCAGCAGCAGGACTTACCTCTGCATGTGGGAATGGAGGTTCTGGAAGATACACCTTTGTTTGCTTGTTATGACAGAGCCTGAAATTACAAAGAAAACAGAGAAAATCTTGTAACTCCAATCAGATTGTACCAGAATCCTATAGAGCAACAAACAGGGTGCTGAGTCTTTCAACTGTATTTAAAAGTCCTCACTTGACATTAAAATCTAAAAATGATCCAGCTGTTAAAGAAACAACATGACTTTGTTTTTGTCTGAACAATAAATCACTGTCAAAAATTAAGCCCTCTATAGAAACAGTGGCATACAAGTTCTATTAAAAGTACTAATGGATTGTTCCCCCCCAAATATCAATATCTTCACCCACATCTTGCTCAAGACCAAAATACCAACACAGACACACTCTTCATCCGTAACTGATGCTGGATTTAGTTTTTAATTTCTTTCATTGCGTCCAGTCATCCATGACAGATTGCTGGAATAAGAAAAAAAGCAGCTGCTCACCACTCGGCAAAGATCTGAGAGAACTCCAGCGAGCTGTTGGCTACAGGAGAGATGAAGTAGAAGGGCGTGGTCCCCAGGCTGGCGCTCTCGATGAACTGGTACAGACACTCCAGCAGGTCGTATATCACACCTGAGGAGTAGCAGGGCACCAGTACGTTGCCTCCTCCCCGGATGGTCATGGCTGCAGACAAGACAAAAAATGTTGTTCCTCAATCAGTTAATCAATAAAGTGTATTAATGTTTTAATTAGAATGTATTTAGTCTTCCTTTACTTTATATATTTGTATATTTTACATACAACATCAATCCGTCAACCAAAACTCACCCAGGTTACTGCAGAATTCTCCCAGCATGCCATCTGGGTTGGCTGTGGGCATCTGGGTGAGGCCTGTCAGAATCAGAACGTCACTGTTCTTCAGGGAACTCTGGTCCATCGGCTGGAAGAACAGAAGAAGAGATCATTTAAATCATCACCAGACATGTGAAAGTGTAACAAAACTAACTCATCCATCCATCCACCCATCCAGAGTTGTGTCTGTACCAGTTCCTTCTGGGGGATCCCATGTTGTTTCAAGGCCAGATGAGATATATAATCCCTCCAGTGAGTTCTGGGTCTAACCCATGTCTCTTTACAATTGGCATTTCCTAAACACCTCTAAAGGAAGGCACCATTGACGCATCCTAAGCTTATGCCTGAACCACCTCAGCTGGCTTCTTTGACGTGAAGGAGCAGCAACTCTACTCCCAGCTCCCTCCAAATGTTCAAGTTCCTCACCACCCTGTGAAGGAAACTCATTTTGTCCGCTTGTATCTGTAATGTAATTCTTTTGGTCACTACCCAGAGCTTATAGCCATAGGTTAAAGTTGGAACAAGGTCCGACTGATAAATTGGGTTTTCTTTTTCCAACTACAGTCCGGTACAACGCCCACATAACTGCTTATGCTGCACCAATCCATCAAGCTCCACTTTACCACGACTCATGAACAAGATCCTGAGATACTTAAGCTCCTATATTTGGGGCAGAACTCACCCTCTACCTGGAGCAAGCAATTCTCTGTTTTCCAGCAGAGAACCATGGCCTCAGACTTAAAAAGACGCCTCCAAGTCTCCAATCAATCCAGTGAGATTATTATATTAGACAAAACAAATCTCATTCCCTTCCAGCTTTCACTGACAAATACAGTCCCAAAGATCACCTTCCAAAGTGCCTTTTTAAGAACTTATCTTACTTCTAAACTTCTACTAGATGGGAAATAATTAGCAACAAACTGTGTGATTATTAATTGAAATGCTTCAGCAGAGTGTGATAACTTCACGGTTAGGTTGCCATTTAAGGAGCTGGTATTTAAATGTAAATGAAATTCTTTGTTGCAACCATTTGACTGAGTTACACGTAAAAGCAAGTGAACCATAAGTGTACAGATAATTACAGGATGTTCTCAGGCCTGTCATGTGTAATTTCATCTAACACCAGACCTGCTGACCTACCTGTGGATGTGTGGTGAGGAGGGATGAACCCGACACATAGGACACTTTCTCATGATGTGACTGGATGATCCAGTTGGAGCTTCCCAATGAGTAACCAGAGCTTAATGGTGAGACCTGCACAGCCCCAAACAACTCCTGGAGACAAAAAAGAAATCATCACTATGAGAAAGCAAAAACATGGAGAAAAAGGAAAGATGCAACTGCAATTTATACCAGCATAGTAATTAATCCTGCACTCCCAGAAAGAAAAATCTTGCCTGAGACAAACATAAACACTCCATTAAGCAAATTGAATAAAGATCAAACAGACAGATTGACAATTGAATCCATTATGTACCAAAAAAATTTCCACGCATAAACTGCGAAATAGCTTTTGGTTAGACTTCAGAGAAGAGAAAGGGGTCTGGCAAGATGGACTATGTGAGTCTATTAGTCTGTGCAGAGAACAAAGGACAAAAGACGTTCGTACCACTTTCTGTGAATAACCCACAAGCTGCACTTTGCTCAGGGCAGAGTTGACCTCCTGCATACTGTAGCATCGCTTCCACGTCCACACATCCACTGCATCCTTCAGTGGTCCAGGGAGCATCCTAGTATAATAAAACCATTTGTTTATTTAGTCGTTTAATACCGTGTTAAGTTAAATGTGTCTCCTGAAAAGTAAATGAAAGTAAAATGAAACTGTGTGATACAAAATACACAAATGAAACCAAAGATAGAGACAAAATAAAAAGAGAAAAGCTGAGATAATGTACAGGTAGAAAAGCACGTAAAATGTCGTATATTAAAGTAAAATAATCTAATATTAGGTTCTGTAGTTTGAAGTAAATGTTTACCAAAGGTAGCCACAGTCAGTTTTCTTTTGTCCTATAGATATTCTGCATATCTATAGGTTTGTAATTTTATTTTTGGTGTCTACTACAATATGTTTACATGCTTTAATGTTTAAAAACACATTATTTTTCTCATACTGTACATTGCTGCTGTACAGCAATGTACAGTATGAGACATTGCTATCTTCTAATAATGACTGTGAGGCAGCTGCTCCTCCTTTGTTTGCAGCCGTTATGCAAATGTTTTACATGGTAATGTAGATAAGTAACTGAAAAAGTCCGGACTTCAAATGAGGTGTTTGTTTTGGGCACGTAAGGTACAGAGTTTTGTGTGGGAGAGAATACCTTCATTTGCCATGGAGTTTTGCATGCATCAAAAAGCTATAACACACAAAAGGAAAGGGAAAATTCCTAAAAGTATAAAATGTGTAACAGTTTACCAACCTTTGTATTTCTTTATTCTTCCAGCAGGTGGCAGACTGAGCTTTGGGAACTCTCTCCATGAAGTTCACCACCTCCTCCATCAGCAGTCTGAGAGAAAGAGCAAAAAGCAACATTTCTTAAATACAGCATCAGCCGCAGGTGATGTATTTTCAGATATATTATTTTCTCAAAACACAAAGTTTCACTTAAGATGTGGCTGATTTAGACCTCTATCCCTTTTACAAAACAATAGCCAAAAACAGCCAACAGCCTTAAAATTAGAGCATGCATATTTTTCTTTCAACAATATGATGCTGTTTTCATCCTGAGTCTTCTTACCTCCCGATCTGCAGGGTGGGTTCTGTGGCGTAAACGGTCCCAGTGAAGCCTGTGTGCTCAGTGATGTAGGGTAGCGCCATCATACAGTGGTAGTTGGAGATGAGGATGACATCAATGTTGGACAAGTCCAGGAGTTCTTTCTGTGGTTTATTAGAACCAAATATGAATTATTATTCTATGTTATGATTTATATGTGAAGTGCCGACTTCAGTCACACTTTGTTGATGATCATTGTTTTACACTGAAGATGATCACAAGCCAAACACAATTTTTGTACATCCATGCCATTGAAACCAAATCATCTGATAGACACTGCCCTGATTCCCTCCTCAAGTCATGTCAGCATTACATACACTATAATTTCCTGCAGTAAACTCATACGTTTGTAGCTTTTGAGTGACAGCTTTGGGTAAACCAAAAGAAACGCACACTAACTAAATATACACTAAGTGTGGCGGCTGGTGTAGTACCTCAGGGAGACAGAACTCTGGCTGTGAGTCCACAAACACCCTTCCTGCACACTCCTTTAGCTCCTGGAAAGTAGGAAAGAAAGCATCCACATCAACTGTACTGACTGATAAAAGTTTTAAATTATAAATATCAGCATTGGCCTAAAATGAACAGTGATAACAGATAATGCATGTCAGGCTAAAAGTTTACATTGTCGCTTGAATGTTACACAAAATTAAATAGGGCATGTTTTATCAGTAGTTTTCTTATTTTGCAAAGTGAATGTGCACATTTGAAAAACATTGCATCTTATGGCTGCACCTGCCAGTGGGCCATCACCATAAGAGTAGGCAATATAGTATGTAAATTCTACTACAGGAGAGACCAGATGTTCTCTGCAATTATTCTGGTATCAGCAATGAGCCAAAATTAAGAGGAAAATACTGGTAGATGGGATATCAGCAATCCCTAAAAATATGTTTTATCTACACATGCAGGTGTATGGCTCATAAAAATAGTAGTATAGTGACACTTTACAGATATAGAAAACTAAAAGAAACAGCTATAGGTGTCTCCCAAGCTGATTTTGTTACATGATTAGTCAATCAAATACACCACAAACAGCATCTCATACCTTTTCCAAATTTATTGTCCCATCCTTAGAGACCCACCCTGGTAGCTTGGAGAGTCTTGGGCTGAAAATGAACAAAAATCTTCATGATTCTGAACAGTGACACACCTAGAAATGAATGATTGAATGTAGATGCCAGTGACTCACCTGTGCACTAGAGGAAGGGGCAGGAAATTGAGGACTGAGGTGGTGTCCAGTCCACAGTCCAGCATGATGGTGGTTGACTTGAACTTGAGGACATTGCAAGGCAATGTAGGATGACCTGACAAACAGTACTGCAAGACAGAAATCACAGGTATGGAACAAAACAGTAGAGATGCAGGAGAAGCAGTCTATGCAAAAATGGGCACAGAATGAGCTGTAGACGGATTGCAAGAGGGAAAATGGCATGAATAAGTTGACCTGTTGCGTGTTCTTTCACTATATTGCATGGGCCAAACTGTTTACACACCCTAGCCTTGTTGTTAGCTGCCCTGCTAGTTTCGTAAAGGAAACAGTAGATTCCAAACGCTGCTGTTAGCTGCTAAGCTAGTTAGCCATTTTAAGTGCATTGAATGAATTTTAAGCGGGTGCTAATATAGTCGGAAACTTATCCTATTCTGTACTGTTGCGTTCTTTACTCACCAATTTCATTTTTCCTCAAGAAACGACCGATAAATTAGTTTAGAGTTGCGGTTTTGCTAACACAGCATCGTTGTACTCTGTTTCTCTGCTCACTGTTGTGTTTTTCTAACGTCTGTCCTCTACCGCCCCCACAGAGGAGGAGTGGAACTGCACCCAACTCAAGGATGTCTTCGGTGCTAAATAATTAACAAAAGGACACGTATTTTGACATTTCATGAAAATAACCTCGAAATTTACTAAATAATAATAAAAAATATCAATTAACGCGTCGATAATTGCTGTCAACAAACGCACGTGTCCACAGAGTGCAGAGCTGTCAATCAGACTCGCTGCATCAAACCAGAGCCATATATAGATCAGTTGACCTAATTTATCACCAGACTTAGGGGGCAGGCGTAGAGATGCTTCTGTTTTAATTATAGTGACAATAGCAGCTAAATAAACTACCCTTAATTTAGATGATAAACAAGTCATGTAGTGTTATTTTGTGTTTAAGATTGTGGACACCAAAGTGGGGTAACTACTTTCGGATGCGGCATTAGCTAAACCCTCTCCGTCCACCGCTCTGGTTTAGCCCCCTTTTATGCTAGCAGCGGCTAACTTGCAGTAGCACGAACCGACCGGTCATAACGTCAAACCGCTCCCCAGTGACTCACAACGGTGCTTTTATCCATAGAAAGTCAGATTAGGACGTAGTAATGTTACGAAACTGATGTAGTGACATTGGCAGCCGACGTACTTCAGTATCTCCGGTAGGCCTTGTATGTTTTTAAGTCGTTTATTTTAGTGTTTTTTGTGGTTAGCAGCTAAACAGAAGATACCTGGCGTTAGGTTAGCTCGCTTTCAAAACGACAGAGGTCGATGTTTTCTCATGGGGGATTTGTACAGGTAGTGGTCAAGAGAATTTACGAGTGGGCAAGGACAGGTAGGGGTTGAAACTACACCTTTTTACTACTAAAACTCTATAACACTGGTCTAACTATCTGAATTAAACAACTGTAAACTTCCACTTAAGCTGTAATATCAGATGGTGAACCTCTGCACTCAGTTAGCTGGTGAAGTTAATGTAGGTTTCAGCTGATAGGAGCGACTGACAGCTAGGTCATTTTAGATAAGAAGTCCTGCTTGTCTCGTACTTTAAGAGGGGAACAATAACACAGTAATACATACAATAGTAATAGAGAGTATTGAGTGTTATGAAGTGTTCAAGATGAAGCTGTGGTCATAATCTGCTGACATTTAAACCCAGTGCCTTTAATCATTATCAGCAGTTTAGCAGTGAAGAAATAGTCTGCTATTGTGTCAAGAGTCTCTCATTTTTCTCTATTATGACTGTCATACAACAGGTGATAGACAGATGGATAGATAGACAGCTAGATATACAGATAGGTAGATAGATAGATAGATAGATAGACAGACAGATAGATATACAGATACATAGATATACAGACAGATAGACAGCTAGATATACAGATAGGTAGATATAGATATACAGATACATAGATATACAGACAGATAGACAGATACATAGATATACAGATAAATAGCTAGATATACAGATAGGTAGATAGATATAGATATACAGATACATAGATAGATAAATAGATAGATATACAGATACATAGATATACAGATACGTAGATAGATGTATATCTATCTACCTATCTTATAGATAGGTATGTGCATAAAGCTACTGCACT
>OMNN01089473.1:0-16649 GCA_900302755.1 Chromis chromis
GTAATGTTTTTATTTTCTAATATTTTATTGTTTTTATGTTCATATAATGTTTTTATACTACTATCATTTTATTGGATTCTGCCTTTTTATTCTGTTGTTGTAAAGCACCTTGTAACTATGTTTGGAAAGGCGCTATACAAATAAAGCTTATTATTATTATTATTATTATTATTATTATTATTATTATTATCAGTGTATCCTGTTAGACACTAGTGTGAAATTTTGTCAAAATTAGCAAATTAATTCTTGTTTTGTTTGGTCACAGTGACCTTTGACCATTAAAATCTAATTAGTTCATTCCTAAGTGAATGTTTGTGCCAACTTTGAATAAAATATAAAACACTTTATGCAGTTTTCACAAATTCAGCTATGTGAATTGCAGTAATGCATGAAAAGCAAAGTTACAGTTTAAATGATTTAAGTGGTATGGTGGCATTAAATAAAACCAATAACCAATAAAACTACAATGTTAAGATAAAGGATTTTAGTCAAAATAACTTTTTTTCCTGCCAAAACAAGTTTATTATGCTGCTGCTGTAGCTGTCAGTAAAAATTATTACTGGTATTTCAGTCAAGAGGCATTATGCTCTCACCCCAACCGGTCGAGGCAGATGCCTGAGCTTCCTAAACTTGGTTCTGCTGGTGGTATGCTCCTGCTCAAAGGGATTATTTCCTCTCCACTGCTGACAATATGCTGGTCATAGTGAATCTTTGGATTGCCCTAACATTTAAATTACCCTGGTACATTTACATAATAAATAACTGTTTGGTCTTAATCTTAATATTGAAACTTGTTTGAGAAATTCTCAATGCCAGTCTTATATATCTACTGGAAAGCACTTTCTCTCAATGGCTGTGGTTTTAAATGTGATAGAACAATGTGCTAAATAGATAACGGTGACTTGACATGACTGGGACAAAAATACTAGGCATGTATATACCTACCTCTTTGTGTACATGTGTGATCGCTGTGGCCAGCTCCAGCCCGTCCAGCAGGTTGTTTCCATCATAATCGTGCATCTTGAAATAGTGCAGCTGAAGCTCCTGTGGTGTCATGTCTTTCTCTGGGTTGTCTATCACTCCCTCCAAATGCTCCATGATGTGGCTGAGAACAGAGGAATACAAAACACACACACACACAGCTTTTGAATACACAGACCACTGCTACTGACAGCGTTCAAAGTTCAGTCCTGACTCACGTATCAACATGGCAGAGGGCCCGCTTTGAATTAGGAGATATCACTCACTCTTTGTCTTGGACCATGTTTTTGTCCAGGCGACCGTGACCGGAGACGTGAGCTGCACTTTCTATGACTGGAGGCGGCTGCTGCTGCTGGGGGTGGTGGTGTGGATCCACCTGAGAGTGAACACCCAGCAGAGAGCAGGACAGGAGGAGGAGCAGACCCCCCCACTGAACACTACACCTGCTACTCCTCATTCTGCAGACAGACAGGATGAACAGTTAGAGCCGCAGACAGGCAGCAAGTTAATCCCTCCTAGTGTGCAGTATTCTGTAACTCTATGGTGGACATCATCTTTTACATTCCCTGTTTCTACATTCTGTAATTCAGTTTTCCTTCACACTTTCCATTCATATTCATAACTTTTATACATTAGTGTGGTTTTCTGAAAGTTAAATAGTTCCACATTAACGTCTTATTAAAGCTACATCTGTTTTTTACGTTTAGGAGTTGACTCTATCAGACAGTAACGACATAATGATATTAAATAAAATAAACCTGTAAACCACAGCTGTATAACATTTATCATCGTTAGAAGTTAATTTAATGAAACTACCACAGACAAACACTATACACACTATATGTATATGGGCTACGCTAATAGGGAGATCGTTGCTCTCTTCTGTATCCTCACATATTACATTATTATGCTAGCTCGGTTAAATAACCCAAATGAACAGAAATATTTATTACCGTTAGCTTAAAGCTAAAATAAGATTTGCTAGCACGAAGCTTCATTTCAGGACTACACTGAAATGACATGGCTCGTTTAATACGCAAACTTCTCCAATACTTACTATGATATAACTATTAAAAATACTAGTATAATACTTACTTTAAATCGACTTGTATCTTCGCCTGCGTCCGTGAACAGTTGTGTTGTTTTAGTAGTTGGCTGGCAACAATAATCAGTCAGAGCTTTTACGGACCTCATGGGGCACCGTAGAGCCGCTTGGACACGACAGCTCATTGTGATTGGTTGGAATTATCAAAGAGTATGTACATGAAGCAAGAGAGTACCCTCCAGCAGAAACTAAAATTTCTCTTGACTTTGGGTAATTTTAGACTTTTAGCTGCTTTAGACAGAATTGAAATTTTATTATACTCTGTGAATACTTTTGCATAATGTTGAAGTATAAAGAAAACTACTGATACGGCAAAAACACCAAGAAACACCTACGCACATAAATAATCCCTGTTACTTGTTTCGTACGTCAGGTGAAATCACATTAAACCTTGAAATATTTCATCTAATTATCTATCACTGCCACAAGCGAACCTTTAGTTTAGACGACAAAAATATAGTTATTTTACATCAATACGCGCGTTTTAAACACCGAACAACTATATAACGTCGTGAATTATCTTAACGGGGAAACTAACTTTGAGGTGACTCTTTGTGTGCGTCAGCAGGGGGAGTGAAGCCGCCGCTCAGCTGTCAGATACAAACTGTCCAGAGACACGCTGTGTGGTGGACGTTTCACAGAGGAGGGTGAAGAGTCGCTCATGTCAAGCAAATGTCAGCTTTCCAGAGGGAGAATGACGCTCCTAAATCCCTGTTCAGGATGCTCGAGGTTTTTTTAAATGTCATAAAGTAGCTGGTGTAGACTGTCAGTAGGCAGTGACCCTTGTTCACCCTGTATCTCCACCCTGTGCTGTGCTGTTATGAGTAGATGTTCATTCTGCTGGTGGATTCCTGTGATTCCCCTCCTTTCCTCCACAGTTTTCCCCACTGAAAAATGTCTTTTCATGCTTATTGTGTACACTTACACCCACTGATTTGCACAACCCTGTACTTGATAATGTGCAGTTACATGTCACAGTGCAATGGCTGACAGATGTATTATTTTGTAACTGAGCCAGGAGGTTAGCCAGTGTTGGCCTGCCAATGTGCTGAACCCAGATCAGGGAGCAAGCCAAGCAATTACAAATAGAGTTCTTTTTTTTTTTAATGAACTCATTTATGAATTAACAGAAGAAAGCAGCACCATATATGTACCCTGTATGTTTACATGTGGTCTGTCTCTGTTAGGTTGCACACTCTGCTTCAGTAGGACCACAGCTTCACACTGCTGTTTCTTAAGCCCTACCTGATCCAGTTAAAGTGTTAACAGAAAAAGATTAGGGACATGGGTCTTAAGAGGGAAGACTACCCTTCCTTCAAACAGCTACAGATCAAGCCCTCTCAAAATGCCACACTCATTTAAAGAGGGAAAAAAACTACTGACAGAAGTCTCTAATGCATAAACGTATAAATGAGAATGTAGGGATGATAGTATGCATGGCAATAAAACAGAATCATTTTTTATTGGCCAAGTGTGTGTACACATGCAAGGAAGTCGACTCAGTTGTTTTTCTTTGCTTTCAAAGTACTTACACATGCATCTAAACAAGAACAAAAGGTTCAAGAAAGGAAAATGAGCACATGTATGTGCAAAAGAGCCTAAAAGCCTTAAAGTGAACCAAAGTTTAGTGCTAACTGCATATTCTGATAAAAGTGATATAAACACAGGGTTACTGACAGTTTACATACATGAGGTAGGTGGATGATAGTGCAGTGGAGCAGTGTACAGAAAAAGGTATTTCATTTATAGTACACCGATCAGGCATAACATTATGACCACCTGCCTAATATTGTGTTGGTCCCCCTTATGTGGTCAAAAATGCTCTGAACCATTGGGCATGGACAAGAGGACCTCTCAGGGTGTCCTATGGGGTCTGGCACCAGGACGTTGTGGATCCTTTGGGTAGTCTGGCTTGTGTAATGGGGCCTCTGTCAATCAAAATTATTCCACTGCATCCTGTTGATGCTTGATCAGAATGGGGTCTAGGAAGTTTGGAGGTCAAATCAACATCTTGGGCGACTGTCATGTTCCTCAAGATGTTCCTGATTGGTTGATGTTCTTGCCATGTGGTGGGGTGCATTTTCCTGCAGGGGTAGGCCAGTGACATTTGGGATTTCCATTTGCATGAGGGAGTGTGCTTGTTCTGGGACAATGTTTATTTGGGTGTCTAAGTCTCATCAACATGGATGTTAAAATCCAAGGTTTTCCAGCAGAACACCACATAGTACCAATATGATCAATGTTATTCACTTCACCTGTCATGGTCATAATGTTGTGGCTGATCGGTGTACAGTTGATTATGTTTAGGGATTTAAAAAGAGTTGCTTTGGCATTGTAGGCTGATTCAATTGTTTTTTAGATTGATGGTCTGTGTGAACAAAACTGTTTTGTGCAAATATGGACAATAAGCTGCTGCAATGTGACGGACTCTCACTACAGATCCACAATACCACACATCAATGTCTCCTTATAATAACACTATCACAATGATGAAACACACTGACTTGAGAATTAAAAGTGTGTTTTCCAGTATTTACATGATATTCCGTGCTGCTGATGACTTTCTGTGCCTGTAATAACCTCCACCCCACCGCCCCACCCCTCCTTCTCCTCCTCCTCCACCACCGCACTCAAAGATTACACATTTATTTCTGCTGCTAGTCCGCAGTGTCCGGGGAGTACAGTCACCACCGGGACAGAGCGGCCATGGCATCCCGGGTCTCCTTCACCCAGGTCCGGCTGGAAGCGGACCTGGAGCGCTGCCGGGCCGAGTGTCAGTGGGACAAGATGCCGGCGATCATCGAGCAGATGACGGCTGCGCGGTTCCACGAGGACGGTGAGTGACAGCAGGGTGGGTTTACCTGGAGGGGTCAGAGCTGAGGTGTGTGGAGGCACTTTCTGGATGTTTTCACTGCTCACTGATCTGTGGACTGTAAAAGAAGTTGAAAAAATCCACGATCAGACTGAAATCTATGGGATTCTGCCAGAGGTTGTTTAAATTCCACATGTTTTTACTGGAAGTTTCAGGAAGTTGTTGCCAGAGTCATTAGTTTGAGGAACATCCTTGATATAGTACATGTTTTGACATGAGCTGATTTGCACTGGGACACTGAATATTAACAATTAGAGCATTTGTTTTTGACTGATTTGGAAAAACACCCTGCAAGAATACTGTTTGTTTGTTCTGTATTGGTATCTGTTGCAGTGCAATGATCACATTGCACACAAGCTGGACCTTGGACTCTCAACTAGATAGAGTGGCTCCCTGTAGCTGAAGGTTTCCCTAACAGATCCATCCACTAATAATGATAAAATTGCAAATATATGTGTCTCAGTGGGTCAGAGCAGGGGTCACGGAGAGGTTGCAGATGGCTCCAATAGTAAAATGTCACTTCCTCGTTGACAGTATACACACATTGAAAGAGTGTGTACACGATCAAAGGGTTGTATGACCTTCCACATGCAGGGCAACACCTGCTGTAGCTCATGCAAAACTAAAATGTTCCAATAGCCCATTACCTGTTCGTGTTTATACCCTTGACATCATTCCACACTGTACACGTTCTCAAAGAAATGCAAACACACTTATCATTCTGTGCCTCATAAAGCATTACTCTGGCAAGTCACTAATGCACCTGCCTCCACCCCTCAAGTCAGCAGAGTAAATATGGGTTCAGGTGACCTGGCTGCTATATTCTGCTGTTATTGTGCTCACGACTGGCTGATGTTGCAGAGCTGCCTGCACACGCACTCAGGTGTTAAATTAATGTGGTGTTACTGTGTGCATGCGTGGTTCACATTAGCTGACAGCCAGTGTCCACGGTGCATCAGGAGAGCTTAGATTACAGATTGAGGAACTTCACAGCAGCTGAAGCAATAAGCAGTTAAACTTCCACCCGACTGTAAAACTGTAAAAGAGCAGCAGTAGGTGGTGTACTCTGCAGTCCTAGTTCCCTTTAGTTTCAGGTGTTTATCTTTGGATCATTTACAGTTTGGTGACATTGTGATGAAGTCTGATGTGATGTCACTGAAACTCACAGAGCGGAGACTCTTAAAGCACACCACTGTTCATTATTCTCACTGTCCTCAAGTCCCTGTATTCTTTATGAGAATTCGGGGTTTTTATTAACCCAGGGGGAATTGTATTCTTAAATTAAAATAACTTTATTGGCTGGTCTCAGTATTTCTAGACCCAGTATATTTAAAGGTACCCTGTGGAGCTTCCTTGCAAACCAATAATGTATGTTCCCATCCAGTTTTTCTGACCCAAATTCATCATATGTGTCCTTAAAGTCTAATAACCACCTTGCAGCTTGTTCATTTTTATGCAATACATGTTTTTTAAGTATGTTAAGTATGTACCTGACTGCACACTAGAGCTTAATTACTTAGCTGTGGACAGATAAGGTAGTCACAACTGTTTTGATAATTGGTTAATCGATCTAAGTAATTTTTAAAAAAGAAAAAACATCAAAAAGGTCTGATTCCAGCTTCTAAAATGTGAATATTTTCTGGTTTCTTTCCTCCTCTTTGACAGTAAAAATATCTTTGAGTGTGGAAAAAACAAGGCATTCAAGGACATCATCTTGGTCTTTGGGAAACACTGATGGACATTTTTATCATTTACTGACATTTAAAGACCAAAGACCTCGAAAATAATTAACAGATTAATCGATAATGAAATAATTGTTAGATGCAGCACTGGTGCACACAGGGAGCAACAAATAAGTGTATAAAGGTTTCAGTGTTTCATCACAAGATTTAAATACTTGGCAGTGTTAAGTCTTCAAAACTGATTTTTTTAACTTTCATTTTAATACAATTAAAATTTACAGAAGAATTAATGTAAGATTTAACTCTTTAAATAACAGGAAACATCCAAATAGGCATATTACAGTGTTGCTGCAGGACGTGGTTTTGATGACAGCACATTTAAACCAGAAATAACATCGTTGGCCACATGATGGCAGCAGAAACTAGCTGGAACCACAGTGCTGACATAAAACTTTCAAGTTGACGTAGCTAACGTGTTAACAAACACAGGCGTACACAACCAGCACTTGTGAAGATTTTTTCCCCCCCTTTTATTTATTTTATTTTAATTTATTTTATCCTTTTAGTTTTGTTTTTATCTCCACTGACCAAATATCTGGCTACTTAGCTTTACTGTTTATACTAGCTAGCTAGCTAGTAGCTAACCATAACTGCCTGTTGTCTTGGGCTGCTAGCCTTAGTTTGAGACCCTCATATATCAGCATACACATGGGGCTAAACTACTTACTATTGTTCTTATGATGTTAAGATTTCTTTTGCTTTTAAATGATAAAAAAATCCATCCACTGAATGATAAAAACTAGATTTGAAACCATTTCCCAAGTTATGTGTCCTGCCAACTACCTCAACTGATAACAGAGTTACAGTAGAGATGATAAAAAAAAAAGTGTGCTGTTCATGCTGCAAATAAAATATTTCCGGGTGGTTATAAGAGTCTTTGAGAGTTCTGAAAGTACTTCAGAATAAACCCCACTGCAATATAAAATCGTGCACCTCGATGGCAGCACAACCACGGCTAGAAGCGAAAAAAAACCTCAAGTCAACATTTTTCCAAGTGCCCCAGGTGTTACTACTATTCTAAGATGCTGTAGATGGGCTAAAACTCAAGGCATTTTTCACACTAGAAAGATATTTCACCATGCTGAATGTATCTTCTAACAACTTGCTCCTCTGTATATTGCTTTGAGCCATGGTGCATTCGTTTTACTGACCAAGTATGTTATATTTCCCCCTCAGTCCCTCCTGTTGTCTCCTTTTTGATCTGTGTAAAAACAGTCTGCAGTTCACCTGAGAAGTCACTGAATTTTTGTCACAGAAGTGTTGGTCACAGCTGAAACTTACTGCTTCTCAACTACTTCTCAAGTCTGCTGAGGAGCACAGATTATTTTATTTTTTTTACAGATTTCTTTTTTTTTGTGATTTAAAAACAAAACAAAAGATGAAACATGCCTTTCAAACCCAGCAGATGGTTTTGAGGTTCAGAGGGTTAATATAAAATACTAAATATTACTGATTGGTCCACGTATTCACTTACAGTAACACTCATTGCTAGTTTTCTCTTCCTATTCACTCGAAGATTCAAATGTTTATTGAAAACAAAGGAAATTGCGAACTGAAGAGGAGGTTGATAACACAAGATGCAATTACATTCATACCATTATAACAGTTAATTATATGATGACTTCTGGGGAACAGAGAGAATCATAGATGGTCAGAGGATTAAAGATGTTCAGAGACAAACTGAGTGTGAACTCAAGTGAATTTTCTTTTACTGCACGATCAATCTTCTTACACTGCAACAAGAAAACTTTTATCTCAACACTGTAACCTCTCGGTTACTTTGTTGCAACATTGACTCTTTCCAAAGTCTAGGCTCCAACTTCTGTGAAATCGTTAAAAAGCTCTTACTGTGGTCATAGGCTGAGACACGAGCTGCTGTTTATCCCCCACCTTCCCCAGAGTGATAGGTTTAGCCTTGGCTCTGCTGATAAAACGAACTAGCAAATATGTCAAGTATATCAGGGCATAAACACTGCTTGCAGAGTTGGCCTCTGAACACACACACACATACACAGAATGAAAAAACTAAACAGGAAAGCTTTGATTGAGTGTGTGTATACACAGAAACTAAGGTTTCCTACTGGACACTGGCTGAATGTAAGACTCAGTCAGACCAGGTTGCTCTTCCACATCTGTAATATCTCGATTCAGAGTAGGTGGATGGGAGTGTTTATCATATGATTGTAATGTTGAAGCTATTTAAGGAAAGTATGAGGGAAATGGAAACTGTAGTTTCTAAATAGACTTCAGGTCTGAGACATATGAACTGCTCTCCCTGTGCTGGTGGTGCTGTTTTTAATGGACTGAGAAAGGTTTGCTTTGGCTACAGAAACAAATGACCTGTGACCTTGAGCTCAGACTTACTCCAAAGAACTCACTTTAACTTTTTCAATCCCAACCCCCTAGATGATTACGGGACGCTGTTGATGGCCGAGGCGCTGCTGGAGGAGTGCCTGCAGGAAAACATGGATCTATTATGGAGCTCCACACCATTGATGGACAAGACTCAGCCCAAGCTGTGCAGGGCAAAAGGCCTCCTCAACACCATCCTGAGCCGAGGCCGTCTCACAGTCAGTCTAATCTGGGTTCCTATAGATTTCCTCTCTGTCTCTTTAAACCTTATTTTCTTCATTTGAACAAATAAACAAAGTGCTGAAATCATTAAGGCTCAAAACATTGAAATCTTGTGTACAAATCAAACCCTTCTGTTTGGCGTCTGTCATTTCCAGCCATTTATTTCTGTTTATTTCAGCCGAGGTACTTGAACGAGGCCCTGCTGCTGATGGCCAAAGTGCACTATGTGCAGGGTCGCTACCGGGACGCCCAGGGAATGTGTGCCAGGGTGGGACTGGAGGAGCTGACGCAGGACGACCAGCCCATCTACCACCTCCGCTTGCTGGCTGAGGCATTTGTGATTAAAGGTAGCTGTCATAGTTTTGTTGTTCCAGTTGGTCCCAACAACATTGTACTCATCACTGTAATATTTCTTGCAAGCATAGCATCACCAAAAAAAAGAAACCAAAAGAGGAAAAATATTCAAGGATTTAACAAGCCTAAGTGTTCAACTGACTTATTTGGAAGGAAAAAATGAAGGTGAACAGTAAAAATATGATCTTAATCCTGAAATCTTACCTGTTGCACGAACTATAGTTGTGCATGTGTACTCTTCGTGTGCAGTAAGGGATTACTCCAGATATTTCTGGTGTACTCGCCCTCAGTTTTACCTCAGAAAGTGGTTCAGATAATCTTTCTACTCCGCTAGTTTGTTTATATCTCGTCTGATGGTCTGCCAGCTCCTTTCTTGCCCCACTGGACTCAGCAGATCTCAGCAGTTACCTTGGTGAGAACAGTGTTAGCAAAGAGACTCACACAACCAGTGTTTTTGCAGCTACATGAAAGAGCAGCTCAGTACTTTACAAAAAAAAGAAAACAAATCCAGCACACAGTGTTAAACGTATTAAATGCACATCTCTTTTTTGCCATACATTATAGTGAGTACATTTATGTCAATCATGTTGTGAGGCTAAAAAAAATACGCTGCTTTTTACTTTGGTAGACAGTAAAAGGTAAGTTATAACAAAATGTCCCAACAACACACACTCAGCAGTACCAGACAGGAAATAGGGAAATGATAGACAAGAAGTGAATAATTTGGACTGGGACTTGATTCCTACTCGTACAAATATACAGTCATATGAAAAAGAGGAAACATGTTGACTTCTTTACATTTTTGGACAAGCAAATGTTCTTTTAAACAGTGTTCACAGAAAAAGGTGCCTCAGAAGCTCATATTGACTCTTTTAGCAGGAATAACTGGTAGGCGTTTTACATAATTGTCCACCAGTCTCTGACATTCCCTGGCTGAAGTTTTTGACCACTTTTCCTGTAAGGTTTCTTCAGTTTCTAGATGCCTGTTTCAAATCCTCCCACAACATTTCAACGACACTCAAACTTTATTTTCTTGACTAGGTCATTCCTTAACCCTCAGTTTCTTCTTTCTTAACCATTCCTTTGTGGATCTGATAGTGTGTTGAGAACCATTTTCCTGTTGAGCCTCAACTATCGCACAGATATCCTCACATTATCTCCAAGCACTTTTTGATATGATGCAGAATTAATAGTGAAAGAATGACTGAATGCTGCCGGATCCCTGAGGCAGCGTAGCAACTTCAAACTATCACATTTTCATCACCATGCCTCATAGTTGGCAAGCAGTGGACAACCCTCAACCGCAAGGACAGGTGTGGGACGTTTTGGAGAATCAATGCAGCGGTGGGGCCTCGCGGACAGTGCCCACTGTAAATGTGGAGACCCCCTACAGACTGTTGATCACGTCTTGACCAGCTGCCCCAAACACACAAAGACCTAGGCCTAATGAACCTGGACGACGAGACGCTGGAATGGCTTGCTGCAACAGAGCTGAGGATCTGAAGACATATGCAAGAAGAAGATAGTTGGTTTGAGGTTCTTCTCCTGAACAGTCGTCTTTGTTCTGCACCAAACATGTCCACTGCTACTGCGACCAAAACAACTATATCATTGATTCATTTGTGCAAAGCTCATTATTCTAAAAGACCTTCTGTTTGCCTGTATGCTCACGGGTAAACGTTAGTTTTGCTTAAATGTTCTTTTTACATACACGTAAAATACGTACAGTTTCTTTCTAAATGTAGGTGCAGCACTTTTTTATTATTTATTTTATTGTGAAACAGGGTGACAAAATTAGAACACAGCAAAAACAGTGGTACAGGACATAAACTGTAGACATACAGTGAATAGACATACAAATAACATACAGAGACAAAGCTTGCAGTCAGAGTTCATGTGAATTCAGTGGGTATGGGGCAATATTTGAATGAGGGGTATGATTTTAACAGGGAGGGGTAATGTGTAGATGCAGCACTTTGATACCAACAGTTGCAGAGTTACCTGCAGATGCTATGATTTTTGGATTCTTGGAGACAAGTTTTTGCATCAGACGTTCTGCTTTCTGGGCTGAATTTGCTGTGAGGTGGCCCGTCCTGGACAAAGTGGCAGTTGTTTGAAGTCTTGAAGAGGATTTCTGTTGCAGTGGGATGATTGAGGTTAAATAGTTTGGAGATCTTTTCGACTCCCTTGCCAGAATCATAGGCATCCACAGCCTTTTTTCTGAAGGCCTGAGAGAGCTCTTTAGATCTTAGACACCACACATTTTAAAAGCAAAGAGAGCAGCAGAGACTTGATGTGAGAAGTTTTGGTTCTACATGTCACTCTCTAAGGAAGGTCCAATGATTGGCACCTGATGTTGAACCCCTGATTCTAATTTGACGGATTTAAAGGTGTGAGAAATGTGACTGATCTGTTTTTTAATTTATTTCAGTTATGAAATGACTATAAAATGTCAGTTTTATGTGTCATTTGTTTCAGTTTATCACCTTGATCTGTAGGCACGGTTTCAAACAGGATCAAATGCTTGCTTGTTTAGATTGGTAAAAAAAACAGCCAGTACATTTTCACATGGCTGTATGTTGGTGATGTAACCGACAAGCTTATTGGCTTCACACTGTTCCACACTGTTCACCAAAAGGCAATGAAGAAGAGGACTGATTGCAAGCAGGTTTGGGGTTTGTCCCGATAGCCACCCTTGCATCCTTGGCCACACTTCACCCTTAGTACAACAACCTTCACATATTGCCATCTATCTTATTACCATTTCAAAGCTGTACTCAGACTTAACTGTATCGCTCAGTTTGTGATGTTGTTCATGGGTCATGGTGCAGGTTTTAGGACTAACACTAATCACCAGATGTGAAGATGTTTATAATAATCTAATAATATAACCTTTATTGATCCCCTTGGAGAAATTCCTTCTCTGCATTGACCCATCCTATTCAACCTTAACTATACATACTAGGAGCAGTGGGCTGCCGCGGTGCAGCACCCGGGGAGCAGTCAGGGGTTAAGGGCCTTGCTCAAGGGCCCACAGTGGTGGTGACGGGGACAAGCGGTCGCTCTCACTTTCCCACCTCAACCTCTTGTCAGTCCAGGGACTCGAACCAGCGACCCACCGGTTACAAGTTCGCTTTACAAACCACTAGGAAACCACTGGCCCAATTAGCAATTAGCTGTAATTTAACACAACAGGGAAATATGAGTCAAAAACCAGATTTCATATACATAATTTTTCTTTCTAATAACAGCAAATATTTGTTAAATAACTTCTTTTTTTTATTATTTAAATGCAGAAAGATTGTGTGATATTATTGTCAAATGACGTAAAAGAACACATTTGTATAAATACAGATTATTGACTTGGACGTTACTTTTAGTTGGTTTTTTAAAACTGTTTAAACTGTAAAAAATGAATGTTTTTTTTTACTCTTCTTGTTGATTATTTTCACAATTAATCCTTCAGTTGTTTGGTCTTTAAAGTGTCACAAAACGGTGAATCATGTTCACATTTAAGAAGCGACAAACTGAGAATTTGTTGTTTTTTAACCAGTTTTCATAAAACATTTAAAACAAAAAGTGCTTTTCAGTGCAAAAGCTTTGATTGGCGTTACAGATGAACACATTCAGATACTGGGGTTGAGATCCTATAGAGTATTTTATGGTACGATTTTAGCTTCAATTGTAGCATCTGGACTTGGTTGAGTGTACACTCAACCAAGTCCAGATGCTTGAAACTACGAGGACAACCATGACCTGGATGACTGAGAACCTTCAGACATGCTGATTAACCTGTATATTGTGAATTAAAAGTCTACAAGTATTATATAAAGTACTACTTAAACTGACTGTAACGCTTCATAAGGCTGAGACCGTACAGTTATGTAAATTAACCTGACTAATTTAAGTATTAAGGCTAAGAAAGCCCAACAAATCAAAGGATTCTCCGGATCCCTTATGAGCAAACTTTGTTTTTACTTTATGTGGACTGTTTTGTGATTATCAAAATAGCTGCTGATGAATTTAACAAGTAACAACTAATCAATTAATCAACGTAGTAGTGAGCCATGCTTGTCAAAAAGCCACAACTGTCAAAAAACATGACTAAAGAGCTGCTCAGAGGCATAATCCTATTTACAGCGGCAACAAACGACTACTTACATGATGGATTTATCTGTAAAATAGTACAAAAAGGTTTAAAAACTCTTTAAATGTGTTGTTTTAGTCTCTAAAAACCCAAAACAATCAGCTGAGGTTGATATAAAACAAAGGAAAACAGCAAATCTTCACATCGGAGTCGATCTAGTGACTCTTTAATCACTAATCTTGTGCCGATTATTTGTTTTTAATAATTCCCGATTCAAACCTAAAGAGATTCCAGCTGTGAGAACTTTGATGCTCTGCAGGATAAAACCTATGATTTAATACTGATACGATATAAACGCTGTCACTCCTGAAACCTGCCAGTCACCATCGCTGTTGCAAACGAGGACTTGAGCAATGAAATTACAAAACGACGACGGGGTTTTCAGGCACGTTAGCTCACATATTATGGGATGTTCTCCAACCGGCAGAACAGAGAAGCTCCACTAAACTGAATCCAGTGAACAGAACAAAGAAATCCACTTTAAAAAGCCCCACAGAGACTGAAGATGGAGATGAAACGAGGGAAGATCTGAGCTGTAATGACAGACTTGTTCCACTAGAGGTCACCGGTCTCTTTGATAAACTCCTCTTTCTTCTTCTCTCTTACATTAAAAGCCTCTTAACTACAAAGAACAGTTGATGTGACCCACTGAGCTACAACCGAGATCAATAAAAAGTCGTCTAAGTGCAGATTTCAGTTGTTTTTCCTGCTAAATTAAATTATAAGATAAGTTGATTCGTGTCTGTTTGACCTGCAGTGATTTCACAGTTGCACAACCTTAAAGTGACCCTTCACCCTGACGACAGCCTGCATGACTTTGTCCTTTACTGCTGTTGTAATCCACAGAGTTGTGACACACACATCAGAGACGTGAACACTATGAGTAGCTGTTCGCTGGACGGACGCCGGGAGGTTTTTATCTCCCAAAACAAACAGAAAACTTCACAATGAACTCAGTTTAACTAGAGAACGTTTGAAAGTTTTGGCTGCAAACGGAGGGCAGGACTGCTGCTGGAACCATCCATCCATTATCTATACACCGCTTAATCCTCTGTAGGGTCCTGGGGGGCTGGAGTCTATCCCAGCCGACTCGGGTTCACCCTGGACAGGTCTCCAGTCCATCACAGGGCCACACATAGAGACAAACAACCAAGCACACTCTCATTCACACCTATGGATAATTTAGAATCATCAATTAACCTCAGCATGTTTTTTGGACTGGAGAACCCGGTGAAAACCCAGCAGGGAGAACATGAGAACTCCACACAGGAAGATCCCAGGCGTCCTAACCGGGACGCGAACCGGGGATCTTCTAGCTGTGAGGCGACGGTGCTAACCACTGAGCCACCGTGCAGCCCGGTTTGAAAATCATGTTATCCTTAAAAAAAATAATAAAACAAATAAACTAATCATGTGTGACGTGCAGGTAAACTTGAAAACCAAGTCCAAGTTTAAAATCTTGACGTTACATCAAAAATAATTCTATTCTTTATTTCTCGTTTGCTTTAATCGGATTCTTTTAAAAACAAAAAATTCTGAAGTCCTCGGCACAATCGTGAAGCCGCTCATGACTCGGCTGCGACCGACGGTCACGTGACTAAAATTGAGGAACTTTTCGGCTGAACTGCAGGACGTGTTTAACCCTTTGAGACCTGAGCCTCAAAATGGAAGTCGTTTTTTGTTTTTCTATCGACACAATGCAACAGGAAGTCCGCCATTTTGAATTTACTGTCATTGCACCATAAAACAAACAGGAAGTGCTGTGTAACTGGCCTGTACATGCTCCAAATGGCCTGAAACTTCACAGGTGTGATCAAAGTCCGGACCTGAGGACAGCCACATGGCGATGTCCTGTCTCGGTCGCGAGAACCCGTCCGACACTGCTTGCAGCTTTAATTATTATTATTTTATTTATGGTATTACAACTGTGTCAAACTGCACTAAAGTCATTTCTGAGTTCTGTTCCGTTTCCATAGAGGTGCAGGACTTTACACTGCAGTGAAAAACGAGCCCACAGTGAGTAAAAAATGAGACGGGAGCAAAGTGTGGAAGGTTAACCGAGGGATTAATCAATACCTGTGCAGCTATTATAACACTGAGGAGTAAATAAGCCACCAGAAGTCACCACAGAGCACTGAAACACAACAACGAGCAGCTCTGAGCAGCCAGGGAGGCAGATCTGTGCTGGGACCGTAGCGCTGCACCTCAAGTTGCATAATGAGGAACATTTGCTGAGTGGTTTCTGGGTCGGAGAACCCTTTGTGGGGCTGCCAGTGTCGCAATGCAGGGAGGAGGAGGAGGCTTTAATTAACAGGAGATCCCTCCAACGTCCCAGAGAGCAAAGTCCTACTGCTCCACTTAACCGGCAGCAACACTGATCGACGACGGCTCGGGTTTAAACTGAGTCATCCATTAAAACGTAGACTGGCGAGGATTTATCACTAAGTAAAAGCCTGGAGGAGGCAGCTCTGCATCGCACTGATAAACCACCTGATAAAGCTTCTCTCAGAGCTGCAGCTTTATCCACCAATCAGGACCTCGGGGGGAAATAAAAACAAACTACTGTCTGCTGAGGTGTTAAAAGCTGCTCTGCTCTTTGGTTCAAGTTACAGTTTATATATTTGTTTAGTGCAAAACACAAGAAACTAAAAGAGGGAAATTAAAGTCATGTGCTCTGCTTAAGTACTAATTTAAAACACTCAGCTTCATCAAGTCTGATTTAGGGCTGCAAACTTCAGTATTTAAAATGATATGAAAGAGAAAATCTTCACATTTGAGAAGCTTTTGTTCAATAAAACAACTTAAACTATCAGCTAATGCAACAGCAACAGTTTTGATAGTTAATTTATTAATTTTGTGAGCAACTTTTTTTAC
>OMNN01089475.1:0-17038 GCA_900302755.1 Chromis chromis
CCACAAGATGTTGATTTGACCTCCAAACTTCCTAGACCCCATTCTGATCAAGCATCAACAGGATGCAGTGGAACAAGTTTGATTGACAGAGGCCCCACTGCACAAGCCAGAGTACCCAAAGGATCCACTGCCAATGTTCTGGTGCCAGACCCCATAGGACACCCTGAGAGGTCCTCTTGTCCAATGGTTCAGAGCATTTTTGACCACATAAGGGGGACCAACACAATATTAGGCAGATGGTCATAATGTTATGCCTGATCGGTGTACATACAGAGCCCAGCACACAGACCTAAACATGACACACAAACACACTCTTACCTTTGTCAGATTTATCTTCTGGCTGCTTCTTTTTCCTCTCCCATAGTCTAAATGCTAATCGAAACACTCGAGGCTATATCTTTTCTAAATTTCACACACACATACACACACAATCAGCAGGTTACTGCAGCATCCATCTCTCTCGCCATGGAGGCAAGAAAAGTGTCTCGCACAAACACACACACACACTTGTCCTCAGATGTAACTAAACTCTCTGCTGTTTCATCTGACTGCTGTTCAAAGGAATTTGTTTGTTTGAAGTCTTTTTGCTGTTCTGCTCTTATGTCTCGCTGTCTGTATGGAAAGCGCTCCCGTTCAGCACTTGAGCAGACTCCTAATGAGAAACAAATGTCTTTTAGTGTGCTGACGACACTCTCCTACCAGGGGTCAGGCAGAGTGTGCCCCCAAGTTAATGTGTGTGTGTTTGAAATAAGAGAGCAGCCGGTAGGAGTAAGAGTGTGTGTGTGTGTGCCATCGTGTCTGGCTCTCTGGTGGAGACTATTCACAGAGAGCAATGGCTCAACCCTGCTTTATCTGCTCTTACTGGGTTTACTAATGCCTTTTCTGGTTTCTCACACACATATATGCCCAGATGAATGGCTGCGTATTTCCGACATGAGTCCACTGCAGACAACTTTATAAACACATGGAAAGCAGTCTGTGATTATTTATGCAACCTGTAAATCATTATTTGCAAGCGAGGCCAGATTTATCCCCAGAAAGGCTTCCCTGTCCAAATGAAAAGACTAGGGTGAAATACTTAAGTAAGGTTCCAGGGAAAATGTCATAATTCTTAGGTTTTAGTGCACTTATCAGCTGAGAGGTACTTGAGCCCTCTGAAGATGGAGTGCTGTTGATTTGCACTCATTTGAGATCCTTCCAGTTGGTCTTGTTATGGAAGACTTTTGGCTTGTCTTCACTGTTCAGCGTTTTGAGTCTTGCTGTCTGTCTGGCTCATATTTAGCGTTTTGCACTGCGCGTGGAGCCTTGAAAGGTCTAACTGTTGACTGGAGCAAAGGAAATATTCTCTTTTATCATTTCTTTTTCTGACAGTCCAGTTTCATTTTCATGTGACTGTCTCCCATCTTCTCTGCTCCTCTCTCCTTGTTCTTGTTTCTTGTCTGTCTGTCTCCTTGTCAGGTTGAGCTTCAGTCTTTTATAGGCTGTGTAATCAGACTGCAGTTACGTAAGGCTATTTTTACTTCTGAATATAATAAATCTGGGTGACACTTCCCATCAAAGTGAAGCAAAGTCTAAATGAACGCTGCATAAAATATTGAGACTTGTTTACGTCTACTGCAAAAACCAAGCATAGATCATCATCAGCTCTTCATGACAGGCAGACTTTTAGATTTTTGAAAAACATGGACCTGTGTGGACTGGTGAACTAGAACTGAAGGAGCAGTTTTATCAGAATATAAGCTTTTGAACATGAGGCAGGTCTTGTGTTTTTCTCTATTTCTTCATTTGCTCAATGGTCACCTAAGAAACGCACCACTCTTCTGTTTAATTTTCTAATGTGATCTCTGCTATTTTTCAAACACATCTGTCTTTATAGTGGAACAACTTTGCTTTAAAAGTGGTTTTTACTTTCAATTGCAATTGATGTTTGAATTGAATTAAAAAACTATTGCTTCAGAAAGAGTCAGGGTACTTAATATCTTGTTTTAAGGTGGAGAACTAATTATTTGCAGAATAAAATAAAACATTCAGCTGATTTCTGACAGATCCATAACATTGCTGAGTGTTTCTTAAATTTCTTTTGTTCCTTAAATATACAAATTATACTGACGACTTTGTTCAATTGGTAGTGCAGTCCAGACTGTAATTATTTTAAAGTTACACATATTTTGTTCTTTAGACTCTGTGCTTCAGCACATTGTATTTGAAATAAAATAAAATACACTGGAGTTCTACATAACAAAGCTTTAACTTGCACAGGTTTAATCTATAATCTAACCTTTATTGATCCCCTTGGGGAAATTCCTTCTCTGCATTTGACCCATCCTATTCAAAGTTAACCTTAACTATACATACTAGGAGCAGTGGGCTGCCGCGGTGCAGCGCCCGGGGAGCAGTCAGGGGTTAAGGGCCTTGCTCAAGGGCCCACAGTGGTGGTGACTGGGATGAGCGATCACTCTCACTTTTCCACCTCAACCTCTTGCCAGTCCGGGGGCTCGAACCGGCGACCCACTGGTTACAAGGTTGCTTCACAAACCAATAAGCCACCACTGCCCCTAAAAAGGGGACTTGTGCACCGTACGGGGATCAACCCTGCGACCTTGGTGTTATCAGCACCACATACATCAGAATTGATTAAATTAAAGCCTGTGCTTTCTTATGCAGTTATTAATGTTATGAATATGATCAGTAAAAGCAGCATTTCTGGCACTAGCTGAAAGTAGTAGTCTATTTTATCATCATTTGCTGTGTGTTTTATGTCATCAAACTTACTGAGGTATTAATCTTGTTAGTATTTGTTAAAGGTGGGGTCTGTGATTCTTAAGAAAGTTTATTGATATGTAGCTATTTAGAGTATTTAGGTATTTAGCATGTGCCACATTTACTGTCGCTCTAGCTTCCACTGCCCCCTTTCTCCTCATAATGAATGTACATGCTGGAGTAGTGTTGTGTGAATCAGTCTAAGCCACTTTGTTTCCCATTTACAAACCAGGGCTTTGTATGAACACAGGATTATTTTTTTAGACAACTAGTAGGCTGTGAGGAGATATTTGCTGAATTTGACATGAAGTTTATTGGATTAGAATCGCATACTCCACCTTTAAATGCATTAAAAGTTAAATATATAAATGTATTCGCATTTGGCATTAACAAAAATAATTATACCTAAAAAATGACCTGGCTGTGACTTTGTTTTGCAGGTCCAGGGTCGCTCCAGTGAAGACCAGGAGATCCTGCTGTTCAGAACAGATCACTCGGGTCGGGCCTGGCCGGTCAATGCTCCCTCTGGACCGCAGGAGCCTCATGGAGGACGGCGGAAGAAGAAACTGGTAAAGAGGGAGGGATGATGGGTAGTAAGGAAGTAAAAAAACAAATGACAGGACAGCAGGGTGGAAAGTTTTCTATAAAGGAGTTCAACTACTAAACCTATGCTGCTCCACATTTTGCTACCCTTGTATCAGTATGCCACCACTGAAGACAAAGACAGAGAGGATCCTGCTCACTGTTGCTACTAGAGGTATTGAGTAAAAGGGGAACAATTAGGAGTTTTGAGTCCTGCTATTTGTTTCTTGTTTGGTGTTCGTCAAAGTATGTAATGAGAGCAGGGACTTTACCGCCTCTGAGCTGAAATGTGTGTAAAGTAAACAAAGTCCTCCAGTTTGTTTTATCTTGATGGTTATAAATTTAGAAAGTTGCCCAGTCTCCTTTACTGTTCGCCTCGCCGTCTGTTTTCCTAATGATCTGTGCCTCTGTCTGTTTTCTGTACTTTTTTGTTACGAAAGAGTTCATCTTTTCAGATTCATCTCTCTCACTTTTTCATTCTTGCGTTCAAGTGTATGATTTCCAGTGTGTTCAGAATGGATTTTAATGCTCTCTCTTTTTTTCTCTACACAGTTCACAGGTGATTTTTTTCTGTGCTTCTTTTTTCACATTCTTCAATCTTTTCCTCTCCTCTCCTCTCAGACTGAGACCCATGTTGACGGGGAGCGTGTCCGCTACTTCCAGGATGATGACAGTGTTGGTCTGCAGGAGATGGTCAGGAGGGAGAAGATGAGCTCTGCACAGGATCAGAATGCCCTTTACTCTCGTATGGCCTCTAAGGTAAGAAGGCGTTCTGCAGCAGCCTCGTAATCACCACACAATGCAGGACACAACCTTTGGAATTATTACCTGCTGTTATAACATAACTGGTATTGTTTTCACCTCGTGAGTCTTTCTGTCGGTCTGTGTGTGTCATCGTGGCAAATTGTGGTCCTGGAGACACCTACTGTAGCAGTAACTACCACATAAGTGGTTTTCAGTACTTTGGCAGGTGTTTTTGTGTCTGTCTATCTGGACGTCTGTGCACGGACATCGCGATCACACCTGTGTAAGATGCAGTCATGAAACTTTTCAGATCAAAATGAAGCCAAGTTCAATAATGGACAATCATGGGATAAAATTAATGACTACTGAGTGCTCATGGATCAGAGCGTCAAGATGTTGCTGAATGTGACATTTTGCCTTTTTTTTGACTGTTTCACATCATGTATTGCTCTTTTCATGTTTTGTAGCAGCTGCGGTGCACTGTGTAATACCTTAATGGGGGATTTATGGGGGTTTATAGTTGTCAGATGATGAGTTCTGAGTTCTTGTATAACAACGTACTTATTGATTGGAACATCAGCATTTTATGGGCGTTGTGCTGTGCTGTGATTCCATTACAAAATGGTCTCAAGATGGTCTGTGGTCTTTTTATGAAGCCTGTTAATATGAACTCAGTTCATACATTTTTAAATAAGTATTAGTGAAATGAAGTGGGGAAATGCAGTCATGGAAGCAGGTCTTGGACTTGTTGGTGTCACTTTATTTAGAAGAATAAAAACTATTCATACAAAATTTGTCAGAAAAAGTGAAGACCTTTCATCTGCTGCACTCACTGTTACGCTGATAATAGCGTGACCCAAAACGCAAAGATAAAGTCATGAAGAACAATCATTAGTAAAGTAAAGTACTATTTTGAATAAATCTCATTTATCTTTTTGCTTTGGAGAAAGATTCCATTGACTTGAAATTCCACTTGGTCCCTTTAAACTGGTATTCCAATTTTTTCAAAAGTGCGAAAAATAGCTTTACTACTTCTTTACTATTGTGCATTTGAAGTCCATGTTTCATCAATGTTTTGTGCTGCAAGCCAACCGCCGTTTTCTTCGAGTAGGATTACAAAATAAAGACAAAGAAAAAAGTAAGTCTAATGACAAAATCCGATTTTCCATTTCCCATTTTGGGTAAAGCGAATACTGAAATTGGAAAAACTGGAAATTTCAAGTTGACTTTTCTTAAATTTTCTTAAAATAAAGCTGCAGCAATCTGACAATTGTCTGACTTAAACTAGTGGCATTAATTTTACTGGTTAACCTAATTTGAAACCAAATCCATTTGCTTTATGAGAAAAGGCGGATGATAACAGACATAGAAATGTGGCACAGCAAAGGTACAGTTCTGCTCTTGTGCTATA
This sequence comes from Chromis chromis, assembly GCA_900302755.1. Taxonomy (NCBI): domain Eukaryota; kingdom Metazoa; phylum Chordata; class Actinopteri; family Pomacentridae; genus Chromis; species Chromis chromis. Next base: position 5,498 of record OMNN01089475.1, read on the forward strand.
TAGTCGTGTGTTTACGTGACGGATTGCCTCGATTAGTTCTGTCATACTTCCCAGAACGAGGGCAAAGACAGACATTTAGGATTTGTTCTGTCACTGTGGTATTTGCTTCTTTGTTATTATCCATTTCGATTCACTAGCACTCGTCATGCACTTGTCTCTCTCTGCGACTCTCTCCCTCATCCACTGTGTGCTTGAAATAGACGTGCAGCAACAGATGGGTAGTGGCAAGTTGTGTTGTATGTGTCAGTCTATCAGCAGTTTTACAGACTGCACTTTTCCACGAGCCAAGACACATTTTCCTTGTTTCTTCTTCTTCACTCGTTTAGCTCTTCCTTCTATGTAGGTTGCAGTGTGACAACAAATAATAGGACAATTCCTATTGGTGTGTGTGTGAGACGGAGAAAAGGAAGCATTCATAAACAAAGGGATGAAGGGGGTTGCCATGACAATAAAAAAGGCATACTTAAGCTCCGCCCATGTTTTTCCTCTCTCTGACTTTCTCTGCCCTCGCTCGTTCACTTTTCCTCACTCACACTCGGCTCAGTCTCTCTCATATATTCGCTACACATGCATGCGTATAAAAATGCACACACACGTTCGGCACCTACAAAGGGTGACACTAAAAATACATCTACAGTTACCATGGCAGGGCTTCTATAAATACCGCTACTAATCACAGCTATAGATTGATGATCTTAGGCAGAGAGAAAACTGGATTTTATCTCCACATCACACTACACTTCCCTCTTTGGCCCTTCCTCTTAATGTTCCTCTTTCGCTCCTTCTATAATTATCTGCCTAATCCTTTTATCTGTTTGTCCATGTTTTTCTCGGTTTTATTAATCTTCCTTCTCGAACTCTTCTTCCATCTTCCTTTCTTTTCCCTCCAACTCTCCTTTTACTGTATTAGCAGTGAGGTCTTACAGTGTCAGTTAGTGATTTTGATAAATTATTAGGTGTCCATTTTTCAAAATAAAAATATCTGTTCTGTTGGTTGAGGCTTCAAAAATGCAAAGAGGCTTGGTTTGTAAATTTGGGTTTTTATAATGCAGATGGCAGGGCTGAGAAATGGTGATGCCAGGCGGTCCATCTGTCTGTGTGTCTGTTCGACCAACTGTTTGGTCCAGAGCATAATATCTCCGCAACTACTGACCAGCTGCTGACCAGAGTGCCATAAAATTTAGCCAGAATTTTCACTTGAGGTAAAAACTTTTAATGAGCAGATGGTCGCGATGCCTGCAGAACAGATTCACACAGGTAATCATTTTTTGTTTATTTTAATTTCCCCTTTTTCATCATGAGTATGTAAGCCCTGTTCTAAACATGAGGTTGTTTCAGTATCTTTATCTTTAAATACAGTTGATCTGCTGCTGTTTCCTCAATGCAATGTGGTGAAAGGCGGCATTTAGAATTGGACATTATAGGTCTAAACAAAGCATACACTGACTGATTCATTGTTTGATCGTAGATTGGTAAGACAAGTTTGTGTACTTTTGCTAGTTTTTTCTTACTCTGGTCCCCACAAACACTGGCATTTATCAGCAAAGAATGTGTATCCAGAAACAAAACAAATGCAGCTTGGTGTGCCTCTAAAGTTCCCTCATTGAGGAGACACAAGATGGAAGTCCCTCTTAATATTTTCCTGAAGACTAAAAGAAAGAAATAGGCATGGAACGTTTCTGTTCTATTGATTTTCTGTTTTTAGAGCCATTCCGCGTTACGTGCGTTACAGTTCGGGCACACATTTTGATGATAAATATGACGATAATTTTTTATTGCTTGGAGTTTCCATTTTTTTTAAACATTGTTTGTGGTCCTGCGTCATTACTCTTTCATGGAAACTAAGAAAAATTTCCCTCTCTTTGCCAACTTTTTTGCTACAGCCTGATTTTCAGCGTTACGTGCGTTACATTCAGAGAAAAATGAAATCCTCAAAATCCTCAAAAGTCTGTAAAATGTGCAACTGAGTGCATTTCTCTTGATTATGATTTGAATACCCAGTATATCAAGTTGTCATATCAGGTATTGTTGGGGATTTAAGAAACACTGAAATCTTAAATTAATAGGGAATTCCGGCGTTACAAAAAAAGTTACGTGCATTACACGTCCGAACTAGGTTTGAAAAAATCAATTCCTGGGGCATGTTATGAACATTCAGTCATTTGTTTTTCCTGAAAATAAATATTTTCACAAATTACAGTGCTTTAGGAGTCCTTTTTATAATGGGTTCAGGTAGGAAGCCAATGATACTAAGCAAACTGCAAGAAGCCATTCTTGCTGAGACCAATTTCGGTTCTGAAATCATGTTGTTTTTGAGTAAGGAAGAATATTTTCTGACACAACTGACAGGGCTTCCAAGTCTTCTATAAAGGAACAGAGTGGGAAAAGCCCTAGCATACCCAAATCCTCTATGCAGCAGAGAGGACTGATTCTCTGGATCAGTCAAGTTTCCAAAAAATTGTACCCCATGGACAGAATTCTAAATTTTATTTTACTGACCCAGGACCACTTTGGCTGGACTGGGCCTTTTAGTGAATAACACCTGCACACAAGCCATACACTGATTATGTTTAGTTCGTGGACTAGTATTTTCTGGAGATTCATTGTGGTGTGTGCCTTTTGTAGAGCTCACTAGAATTCACAATATGTAATTTAAATTGCTTAAAGAGTGCATCCATTTATCATTAGCTAAAGATCGATATAAACAAAAAATAGTGAAAGCAGTGAAAGTGAAGTCCGACAGCGTGGTTGGTTTATTGCTACCATATAATGCCCAACTCGTCTACCAGCATGTGTGAGTACGTGTGATGGCATGGGTGTGAGAAAATAAAACTGTCTATTGGCCAAATGCAGTATGTGCGGCTGCACACTCATATGCAGTCCTTTGCACACACACACACACACACACACACACACACACACACACACGTTTGTCACACATTTACTCACTTACAAAGGTGTTCTTAGAGGTACACCAGGGCACTGCTCTGTATTCCTGCTGTATTCTATGATTTTAGGGTTATTCAAATTCATAAACAAGGCTGCAGGCATTTCCCTGTATTTGAGAAAATGCCGACTGAATACATTAAATGAAAATTCAGACTTGAGTATCTAATTTTGAAGCAGCGGATAAGAAACCACAACATGGTGGGTAAGCAGGTGCAGTTATAGACTGTAAAGTGCTTCAGAGTGGGTTTCAGGAACAGGCACAAAGATTTCTGATTATGAAGGTTTTTAGTGAAATTCATGTTGGATGTTTGCACATTGTTTGTCATAATGCACATTTTCAGGATCTACCATGCATGAATGTTCAGAGAGCTGCGAAGAGAACATCTACTTAAATTGCTGGATCACTCAAAGAAAGCAAAGCAAATAGTACATTGACCCACTCAACAGTCCTGGAGTTAAAAACACACAGTAAACATAACAAACAAACAAAGCCATTGTGAACCAAGCACAGGGTGCAGACAATCAATCCTAAACCTATTTCACTTTGAGATCAAAACCGTTACAGATAAAGCATCTGAAGAGGACCACATAGATTTTTCTCAATCACAATGAGTGCACAGTTGTCTGAGGTGATGAACCACAGCTTTTGTTGACAAGACTGAGATTACAGTGTCAGTTAGTGAACAGCGTTGAGAGTTCAACACAATTAATCTCTGACTAGGGGCTCTTCAGGCACAGCCACAGTGTCAGGCCGGTGATGAGGTCGTGCTGAGTGACCAGGCTCTGTCTTCAGCTGATTAGTCAAGAGAGTTTACAGAGCCACCACAACTGTGGGCAGCCATTTGTCAGGCGCCCTGTAATTAATCCATTTCCATGGGAGCCTGTTGGGAGTCTGTGGGATCACTAAGGAGGCCCTTGAAAGGCAATTATTAGACACACACACAAAAAACTGTGTAACACACACAAGACAAAGACACAAAGGCCTGTTTTGAGAGAAACTAGTATCTGATGTGTTCCCAGCCCTTTACCTCTCAGTAAAAGGGTTGATTAGAGAAAGGCCATAGATCAGAACCTGAAGCAGCCACTGCTGCAGGAGAGACAGGTGGAAAGGAATTACAGAGGACAAAAAAAATGATTGTTCTTCTAAGTGGGCTCATTTATCCAGACACTTTAAGGTCAACACTGGTCTTTTTTCCATGACAGGCAATATTTGAGTGTTGTAAATGGTTGACATTTCCAGGAGGAAGAGTCTTGAAGATGCCTTTCACAGCACTGCACTGATGGGAAAAGGTAATTCACATACAGTATCTACAGGGGAGAAAGAGGGCTATTGACAAGACAGACAGCCGAATGGTCGATCGTGTTATTTGACCCTTAGAATTGAGGTGAAGTCGTGCTATGCTAATAGATATATTCCCCGCTGATATCATTCCGCACGTCACAAGAGGTGATGTATGCTCAATAATGGGGAAAATGTTTCTTCAATCACACAGGTGTTTCACACCACGCCTCAGTGCACAATGTTATCTCCAACCCAACCAGGAAAAACAGATGTCCAGTCTCTCCCTATAGTGCGAGATCCCACTCCCACCGGGCATGCACAAAGTCACCCAGTCAACCACGCATTAAAGAGAGGCAGCTGCCAGAGCATTAGTGTCCAAACCCTAAGTAGAGAGGCAGACATAAACAAGCATGACAGTTGGTTTTTGGGATGCGAGGAACACTGATTGACAGTGCTCTGTCGGCCGGATTAGAGACGTTCATTTCGTCCTGAACTCAATTATATTTTACAAAGGCTGACATCCCCAGTTAATTGCAGCCTTTCCACATGAGGGAATTATTTGCACTTCTCAATTCCCTGGCCATGTGTACTCTGTTCCGCATGTACAGGCTTCATCTAATATGTGGAAATATTGCAAATTAGATCACAAAAAAAAAGGAAAAGGAAAAAAAAAATCTGGGAAAAGCAAAAAAAAAAAACTTAGGGAAGTGTCGAGGGGCAGAAAGCAGTGAAATGCTGGTACGACTTCAAGAGAGAAGCGTCTGGGTGAGTAGTCTGCCTCGGTCTCTCAAGTGTGTCTGGATCTTAGCTCTGAGACAGCTTAGTTCAGAGACAGATCCAGAGTGACAGCATTGTGATGATTGACACGGTGATGAAGAGAAGAAGAGGAGAGGAAGAGAGGAGAAAAAGGTTGTGCAGCGCCACTGGCTGCACCGTAATGAAAATGTGAGTCTTGCCCATGGAAGGATGTGACAGGAATCCCAGGCTGGATATGTGCTGGGGAGGTAATGTCAGGGTGGTAATGTCAAGAAAGCCCATGGGCCCAGCACAGTAATGTCTGCATATGTGTGCAATATGTGCCTACATAGGTATGTGCACATGTGTGTGCTTTTGTGTGACTGCAGGGGCTAGTGTGGGGGGAAAAGTGAAAAAATCTCAGAGGCTGTATATCCTGGATTATCCAGCCATTTCTAACTTAACCCGACCCCTCCCTACAGGCATCCCATGGTTGACATGTGTCACCACAAAGTCAGATTACTAGGCCTCTAATCCACCTCTGAGGCTGACTCGGTGGGTGAGAGGGCTCCGGATGATCTGCCACACCACGAATAATCCAGCACCTAGCATTTCAAGGGTGGGGGAGAGGAGGAAGAGGAGGGGGAGCATGTTGTTTCTCTCCTTTCTGTCACTGTTGCTGTACATTCGAGGTACCATACACCCTTGGATTAGAGCTGTTGCTCTCGCTGACATGTGGACAGACAGCTGTCGGCAAGATGTGCAAAACCAAAGCTCCATACCCATATCTCTCTGCTACCCTTGGGCTGTCCCTGATTGTTGGGAAGCTAATCCCGTGTCATTGTTTTGTGGTTTTGTTTGTTAAAATGGGTATCAGTGACATCACCGGTGTTGACATTGGCTCGCCAGCCGACAACACTCGTGTTTATCTTTGTCTGCGAGATACTGGGTGAAAAACACTCCCAGATGGGAGCAATGCACTGCCAATGAGATGCCAGAGTAAATAGGTAGACAGGAAATATTTACTGATAATAATCTCATCAAACAGATGAATGAAGTCTCTGTTTTCTCAACAGTAAACATCCTCTTTGTTGTGTTAGATTGCTGAGAATACTATGGGGTGGAAGACATTCTGTATCTATCCTGGTAATTGCGGCATGACAAGAAATTGTTCCTTAAATGTATGTATAGGGGAAGCGGTTCACAGTGTCACAGGTAAAACAATGATTCATTTTGTGCTTGATGGCAGTGCCGGTCTGTGAGCTATGATTCATTCATGGAGAGTGCCTGGGTTGTGCCGCTTCTTTCACTTGACACTGACCTCTCATTTGGCCACTTTGACCCTGCTAATAAGGATGTGGACGTGTGACTAAGACTATTCTATTCTCGGGGGAAGATAATATTCCAACTGTACCAAGTCTTAGAGAATAAATAAAAGATTCCTCTGTATTATGTTTGCTGCTCAGGTATTTCTAGTAGTTAAAGTTGATTGAGAACTCTCACTCTCCCAAACTCAGTGGGAGTCAGAAAGCGAGATGGGCAACAGGGCAATAGGACAGGTCAGGTCTGCCCCGAGCGTAGGGCCTCCCTGCGGCTGCAAGGCACTCCACTGATTAAGACAGGCCAATCGCTCTTAGTGTCAATGTCAGGTCTGCTAAGGACGCAGCCTCTCTCTCACCTTAGAGGAGGAGAGTAGCTTGCTGGAGATCCAGAGGGCCAACGCCAGTTCATCCAATTCCCCATTAGTAGGAGTAAACCAGTGCAGCCTGACCTCGGGAGACCCCTGACTCGATACAGAGCCAAACCGCCGGCTTATTAAGCCCGAGCAGCTCCAGGTTAGTCTGGAGTGCTGCTGCCGTAATGATGTAAACAATTCATACTGGTATAATTCTGCGAGACAGAACTATTTTGCAAGTTTATTGTTCCGTCATTGTTTTGAGTGTGGGTGTTGCTCTCCATCAGGGAGATAGGGAAGTCATTAACTGAGCGCCAACAGTTTCCAATCACTGTAAAAGTAACGGCGAAATTGCTGAAAATTACATAAAACCAGTGTTTATAACATCCATGCAGCTGCACTTCTAACCCTCCTCTCCAGATGGTGGTTAAGGTCAGAGCTCATGCATTACGCCAGATATTCAACAGCGGCTAACTTCTAAATGTCTAACACTTTTAACTGCAGGAGGAGAGAAGAAAAATATTACTTGATAACTACTCAGGCAGCCCCTTACTGCACCGCAGTGTGGCCTCGGTGGTTATCTCAATATATGACTGATGTGACAGCCATCATCGCGTAGTGACTGAGGGGATGTGTAGGAAGACATGTAATGTATTCTCTATGTGTCAAGACCGAGCTGTTCAAATACTATCTTTACGGTTAAATGTGTCCCCGGAGACAGCGATGCAGAGGTGAGACAGAGGAACACATATTGAAGACTGCCCACCTCTCTGCTACAGGGCCTGGCCACCAACCTCACAGATTTTTTAATGGCACACTAAAATGCTGCGTAAAGACTAAATTGCTGCCCTCAATGGGCAACAGATGATGGAATTAAAGAGATTTAGAGCTGTGGGGGGAGAACGGGCGGCGTGGTGTTTGATGTGGGCCTGGGAATGAGGGGAAGAAAGGGAAGAGGGCAGCAGAGCACACCAAGGCAGCATCTGGCCCTTGTCGGGGTAACACAGCTCTCTGGAAAGTCTCTGCGGAGCACAAAAGGGGCTGACTGATAGCTTTTTCTAACACCCACCATGTGCGCGGAGTGGCACTCACCTACCAGTAACTCCTGCTGCACCCATATGGTTGCAGCCGTATCACCCATCATGAAACAAAACTAGAACATGCGAGGCGTGCTAAAAAAAAAAAAAGTGAAATTGCGAGGCCATCACACAAAAAACCACTCTTACCAACCCTACCCCTACTCGAGGAAACCATAGCAACCCCTCACCTGTCGTCTCCTCGGCAAGAACAGGCAGAGAGCCAGGTCAGAGTGACACATTTTCTCTAACTCGCAAACACACAGGATGAATTTTCATGTGCCGTGCAGTTTCCCCGTGCTCTCTCATACTCCTACCAGAGCATGAGCAGACACACAGAAGCGTCCATGCACACCAGATTTATCATCTGCCTTTCCTTATACCCTCCCTCTGTTCTCTGCTGCGCTCGCTCGTCTCTGTTTGTCTCTCATTAACCAACACTTGTACTGTCACCGATGCACACACAGACACATATGCACAATGACACATTTTAGCTTCACTACTCCTGCCAGAGGAAGCTGGCAAAGTGGCAACATTTATCCTGACCTGGCATATTCCGAGCCCAAGTGAAAACGTGGCCCAGTATAAAGGGCCGGTGGGCTGCAGCAAGCCTCTCTATTCACTAGAGACAAAACCTGGATCTGTGGCATGATCTGGCCGGCTGGACTTATGAATAGAGCCAGCAATCCAGCAAAGACAGAGCCTGTTAACCCTTATACTACGAGGTTGTGCCTGGCTGTATACCATATATTTTGAGAGGTTGGTGCTTGTGTGTCGTACTACGGAAAAGTAAAAAATATATATATTGATGATGGTGACAGCTCTGTGCTGCACGTGAGCTCATGATAGAGCCATGCACTTCAAAAAGAGACCAGGGATTCCAGACACACAGCTGCAATATAGCGGACGATGAGTAGTCAGCGAAAACTCCAGCAAAAATGTACTAACTGGAGCCTCATCCCTCACTACTCTCCCACACAAACTTCTGCTTTTATCTCGTCCCAAGTGTGGAGGGGAAGTTAAAAATAATTCAGAGAAGAAAGGGGGGGCTATCAGACTGACACATTCAAACAAGCCCTGGTGGAAGGGATAAAGCTGAAGCACGGCGGCTGTTGATATGTTGGGATGGGACAGGCTTCACGTGGTGATAAGAGGGGGATGGGGGCCTTCACCACCTTGGCTCTCATTTTCCCGTCGCTTTCATCTCGCCGCACACCGCAGACCTAGTGACTCACCCAGCGAGCAAAACACAGCCAAAACCAATAGCCAGCAGATAGCATCTCTTACGCTAACAAGCTTTTCACTTGGGGATACCATCAGCTCCACGGTTTTCTCATACAGCTAATTAGGGATGGACTGAGAAGCAGACCTGCAGCTATCTATTCACCCTGTTTTTATCCTCTCTCCTCTTAGTCTTTCCCAAACTCTTCTCTGTCTTTGTCCTGCCTCTCTGTCTCCACCAGTCTGTCTCACTTTTTTTTTCTTTTTTTTGGTCTTTCCTTCTCCCCCTCAATTCAGTCCATTCGCAGTATACAGTATGCCTCTATCTGCCATCTTCCAGTCCACTACTACTACTGCCGCCATCACTGCCACTGTGTCCAGCCCAAGGCCACTACTGCCTCTTAATCCCATTAGACCAAACACAATCAATTATCCAGCCAGCCATAAGGATCTGAGAGCATTAAAAGGTTAGCTCAGGAGATTTAAAGCCATTGATGTCTATGACAGGAATGCACCCCCCCACGCCCTCCCTTTCCTCGAGCACTCCCTTTGCTCACCAGCGTGTTGGTGTCTGCGTACGTGTAGCATGCATGTCAGCGCGTGTTCATCAACATGACACCCCGGCACCGACTTGAGCCACCATGCATCGCTAGCGGATCTTTAATCATGTCCCTGCAAGTCCCGGCAAATTACTGCCTTGTGATGGTAATCGATAAAGCGATAAACATAGTCAGGGACTGCAGCTGCTGGAGCGAAGAAATACTGCTGCGGCCACTGGTTGAGTTTCTCTCTCTCTCTCTCTCTCTCTCCTCATAATCTGATCCCCTCTTGCCAAGAGTAAAAAAAAAAAAAAACAAGTAGAAAGAAGGACTATCTCCCTCCATCCGAGAGAACCACAGCGTGGGGGAGAGAGAACAATTCGCCCTCATGCACTGTACTTGCAGTGAAGGATGGAGTTGTGGAGATACACAGGTGCAGGTCAATCAATGCTATCAGGCAGCTAGACTTGATATAATCATATTGTAATCTGTAGACTCATCTCACCCCCCCCTCCATCTGTCCCACCACTGCCCGTCCATAAACTCCATGCCCCAGTGCCGCTCCATTCATCGCCTGATCTAATTCTCTCGCTCCCTCCCCTTTATCTTCGCCATACACTCCTCTCCTGCACTCTCTTCTCCTCCTCACCGACTTGTTCCTTCTCAGGCGAGAAAATTAAATATGATCATTCCTCTTCAAAGGCACCACTATTAGCTGCATAATGAATATTCAGTTAATGTAGCAGAGAGAAGAGACTGTGTGAGTTACAGAAATAAGTGACAGCAAGAAACGAGAGGTGAAACTCTTCAACTCGTTTTTTTTTATTCGACGGTCTCGCGGCACAACTACAAAAAAAAAAGCAAAAGAATGTGTGATGGCATATCATTTCCCCATGCAGGCTTTATAGCCAAATAACATGAAGCATTAATTATTACAAATACCTTATTACCATGAATGAACAGTCCTGTGACATTTAACGATGTGATTGTAGATCTACCTCATCAGAGTCCAATACATCATTTATGGCTCATTAATATTTCCACTGATGAATCATTGATTACGGGGCTATTATGAAATACTTCCTCAAAGCTCATGTCCCTGATGCGACCTCCACTGAAAAATCATTTTTTCAAGGCTTGAAAGGCGCCAAAGCACTTGTGGCTCCAAGTTAAATTCCGCTCCTAAGAACTCGCCGGCGTTGCGTTTCCAGATGCAGCTGCCCGGCACCTTTTCCACCGGGATTCAAATGTGCTTCCTCATGCAGACACGATAGCCACTTTCCAATTTCAACTTCATCTTAAACCACCAATTTCGACTGCCGTGGCGGTGATTGAAATATGAAACCCTGCATATATACAGGCCATTACAGAGGATACAAAGCTCCAGCTGCTGTCCGTCTGCCCGGGGGAAGTGAGAGAAGAAACAACAGGGATCAGCTACAGCCGGAACACATTTCTATTTATTTATTATTCAATAATGCTGAATTGGCCCCTGACCCCCAGGAGCAGCTCAAGCCAAAACTACCCTCAGAAGAAAACGGCAGCCTTGCTGAATCAGGAGAAAATCAAACAGAATCCCCGGGGCTCGGTGGTATGAGAGTTCACATCTGACAGAATTTGACAAGTCTCCCCCTTTGAGTAATTCCTTTTTTTTTTTCTTCTTCGCTGCTTTTGATTCATGTGAACATATGTCAAAAAACACAAACATTCACTTTCTAGGGCAACACCATGAACACAGGCGTGCCGGCGCACAAATAAGTAAATATGTGAGTCGCCCCAATAAGCAGAACCGTCATGAACATCCTAGAAAGTGATGAGCATTTTTCTGAGATTGCTCTTGCATCTGCTCTCTCTCTCTCTCTCCAACCCCACAAACCAATATGTTTTTTTTTCAGGGGCAACATGTAGTGCTTTTATCTGTCGGTTATGCCTCTCCAATTTTCAACAGAACGGTTTGATGGGAAGGTACTTCTAACCTAATTTCAGCTGGTGAGAAAAGATTATAAAGTAACTGTTGTTCAAGTGCAAAATAAATGAATTGAGTAGCCTGGGCGCATGGTACAG
>OMNN01089480.1:0-16397 GCA_900302755.1 Chromis chromis
CAAGCTCGTCCCATTCTTGTGAACACGATATATCAGGAATGCATTGAGGGAATTTCTTCAAATGCCTGCCTGCGTGTGTTGGCTCTCTCTCCTCTCTGTCTCTCTATGTGGCCATACCGCCTTGTGGATGCCCGATCCCGTCAGATCTCGGAAGCTAAGCGAGGTAGGGCCTGGTCAGTCCCTGGATGGGAGACCGTGAGGGAAACACCAGGAAGCCTGGGTGAATGCAGAGTGAGAGTTGGTGGTGGTCGGAGGGGCCGATGGTGCAGATTGGCAGCCTTGCTTCCGTCAGTATACCCCAGGGCAGCTGTGGCTACATACGGAGCTTACCACCATCGAGTATGGAGTGAATGAATAATGCAATATAAAGCATCTTTGAGTGTCCTTAAAAGCGCTATATGAAACCAATGCATTATTATTATTATTAAATTTGGCTCACACATCCATGTAGACTTGAGGACAAACAGATTAGAATTTGGTGGTCAAAGGTCATAGTCACTGTGATCTTACAGAACATGTTTGTGGCTATAACTCACAGATTTAGATGCTTATTATGGCAAACTTTCACATACATGTGTAATTGGATAACATGGTGAAGCGTTGACATTTTATATCCAGAAGGTGAAGTCTGGACAGACATGGATGTAAACTGCAACTTTACCATTTGGCAGAGTCAAACAACTGCGAGGCTGTAATTCTAGTTATTTGGAATTCAGTACCCTGTTATTACAACTGATGTTGAAAACATGTTGCTTATATTAGTAGATTCTTTTGTATAACCATTGTTGGCCAATGGTTTCTGTGGTTAAAATGAACAATGACACCCACTGACCTACTGTAGATTATATCAGCCGTAGCTAATTAATATTTATTCTGCTACACTGACCCATTTGTCTGTTGGGTAATGTGATCTCATTAAGGCCATGCACATATCTCTGTAACATCACTCTCCAGTAACCAGTGAACAGTTACCAGCAAAAATGTAAATGATTAACTGACTGTAGCACATGATGCACAGGATATTTTGAGCTCATTATTCTTGTACTTGTAAATCAGAACCGTCTCTATTTGCAGGGTTCTCCCAAAGGGCCGGTGATTTTCTCCGGCTAGTCACCTTGATGACGCCGGCTACCTCGGGCTGGTATGGCAATTTCTGTGCTCTGGATGTTTGGGTCCAATTAATGACGAATATCTGAATATTCGACTCGTGCAGCGGTGGCGTCCGCAAAAATACTGCTCCATCTCCCGCTTGGCACTTCGATCTTGCTCCTCAGGGTGTTCATCGTCGGAGTCCGACAGCGTTAGCATGTCTCTCTTTCTCCCCTTACTATGTTCAAGTTGGGAGAACCCTGTATTTGGATCAAGTTAGTTGTGTAACATGAGTTGTAAAAGTCTTTTAAGGGTGCAGCTACAGGTTGTAAAAACTAATCAGGCTAGCTTGATTGGGTTGGGCAGTTGTCAAATTGTTACCAGTAATCATGTGGTTCTCTTTAGCTGTGATTTCTCCTTCCCTCCTCCTCTTTTCTGTGTCTTTGTTTCTCTAATTACACACATAAAAAGTAGTTATGCTGTATGTGCTAAAACAAAGTCGGTAACAAATTATCGCATAATTGAAAAAATAATTACAGGTCAACTGTCAGTAAATACAGGCATTTACTGTAAAACATTCACATGTGAATTTCACGCTTCAGCCACCCGCCAGAAATAAACCTGCATGTAAAGATAACGGAATTGAAAAAAGAGTGGCTCATGTAATCTGTGTACACACAAGCCAGCTAGAAGCAAGCAGAAGCAGCAAGCATGTGGAGAATGGAGTTACAAGACTTTGCCTAATTGTACAGCACACAGAAATGGAAGATTGAAAAGGGAACACGGATAGATTGCCTTAAAGTAAGGAGCAGTTGTGGGAATTAACGGTGAAAAATTCTGTTTTTGTCTTCAATCACTGATGGTTGGTCTGATCAGCAATCAATGTCATTTTGATTAATTTAGCAACAACCACTAAAACTGTAGTATTCTGGCCTCTTTGCCTTCTTGTAAGTTGTGTCAAGGTGGAGAAAGGACAGTGACGTTAAGCCCTCAAATCCTGACTAGAAGGGGCAGATGAAGGGATGAATACCTAATGCCTCTGGTGGGCAGTGAGAATGAATTGAGACGAGCTATAGCCCCAGGCTGCTCTGGAGGTGCTATCCTCAGTCAACCTCCTCGGCGCACTCACTCACACACATTATTTTACTCATGGATGGCTGGAGGTGACAACACTGCTCCAGTCTCTTCAGGCTCAAGAATTTCCTCACAGGGAGCCCAAAGTTCCACACAGTCCAGCAGTATTAGTAGGTTTTCACTTAACTTTCCAATAAATAAACAAGTGGCTGGGTTTGTTTATGTACACTGTTGTAGGTACATTTATAAAAGGTTCTGTCTAAAGCCTGGTACACACTACAGGATAATCGGGCTGATTTTTGTCCTGATCTCCCCCTTATGATCAAAGCCAGCAAAGGCCCGATTCTCTGATGTTTGCAAACGACATCGTGTCTGATTTTCCTGTGGTGTGTGGTGTGTTAAGAGTGATTTTGTCCGGTCTGATCCGCTCGGAAGGAGAGATCGTAAATAATAAACATGTTGAATATTTACGACTAGAAATCCTGTAGTGTGTGAGGTTCTCCGAGAGGAGCCAAGCAGCACAGTGTGTAATGTCACGTGTACCGGAACAAAAGCCAATCAAGACGCGAGCTGACTGAGATGGTCTGATGAAAAAACAGCTTCAGTAACGCGCCGCATTTTTGGCAGTAACGGTAACAGCGTTATAATGATGGGAAGAGTAATCAATTAGATTACTCGTTGCTGAAAAAAGGAACATCGTTAATAACGCCGTTATTTATAACGCTGTTACAGTAATCCCTCGCCATATCGCGGTTCACTTTTCGCGGTCTCACTGTATCATGGATTTTTAAATTGTATATAAAATATGTATCGTACAGCAAATGAGTAGACGCACGTATGGAAAACGCAGCTACCGCCGCTTCCGCTTGAGCTAGTCGGTGTGATTGATTGGCGGTGATCGAAGCCAGCCAGAACCTGGAGTCCCACATGGTGAGTGTTTACTGGAAATAACCATCAGAGAAGCGGTGACAGTCTGTAGGATTATCCGTAACATCATCACCATCCCGGTAGGCAGCTGGACGTCCTCGGTGTCGGTGTGTTTAAAATACGGCAAAGTTTTTCCCAAGTGGGCGTTTCAAGTGGATCGCTGCGTCGCAAGTTCCATTATCGGACACAGCTGTAGAAGCTTCTCTTGTTAGATAGGTTTAAGAGTGTAGAAAGTGTTTAAGAGCATAGGACATGTTTATAAGAGTGTGTGAAGGGTTAATAACAGTGTGAGGAGGGTTTATAAAGCCTTAATATACATATAAATAATGAAATAAATATAAGGTCTCTACTTTGCGGATTTCGTCTATCGCGGGCGGGTTCTGGAACCTAACCCCCGTGATAGACGAAGGATTACTGTATCCCCATCACTGGTAGTTTGCAATGACTGTGGTAACGTTACTAATATTTTTGACTTGCTAGCTCTGGTGCTAGCATCTAGCACACAGCCCTGCTCTCCAAGCTATCTGTAATACTTGTGACAATTTTTACTGACCTCCAACTTGCGCTGTAATGCATACAGCCCACATTCATGCCGTTTGTTTACACTCAAGTCACGTTTGACTACGCGAGACTTGGAATATTGAGCGTGAAGAACCTGATACTTTGCTGAAGAATCGTGTGCTCCGTAGTGCACACCACACGCTATAAGATCAGAAGAGAGAAATCTTGTGCGATCTGTCTTTTGTTATCATCAAGTGTGTGGTCTCTGAATGTGTGAAGGTTTGAAGAATCCTGTAATGTGTGCCAGCCTTAAGACATTTGCCCGTAGCATCTTTAGACATAAAGCTCTACACCTCAGGATGAGCACAGAGGACATTTCATTTCATTTTGTCATACTCCCGAGGGTCAGACCCAGCTGTAAAACCCATGTTTCTATTAGAGCTGTACAATCAAATGTCAAGATTTGCTGCTTTCTCTGTTGTAACGGCAAATTGTGTCCCCTTGTGACGGCACTTGGTTCATTATTTTCTCTCTTGGTTTCTGATTTAACAATTTATTCAGCTGAGAAAATTACCAACAAATTAGTTGATAATGCCGAGCCCAAGTTGACGTGTTTGAATTGCTCTTGTTCAGCCAGCAGCCTCCAATCCCAGGGACTTAAACAATGAATCGCTTATCTAAAATAGCTGCTGATTCATATTTGTTGATTCACTTACGTCTAGTTGTATTAAATTATTGAATTTACTATATATATGATGCATTGATAACAATCTGTACGACCCGAACCGATTTAGCCTTTCCTCATTATCATCTTACACAAGCACACAGCATTTATTTGCATGGTTTCTTGGAAAATTTTATTATCATCCGGCTCATGAGCTGAGTCAGGCAGAGGCTATGCAGTGCTCCTCCCAAACGAACTTCATTCTAGAGAGACTGTCCAACATTTAAATACAGAACAATAGAGCATACAGAGGAATATACCAGCTGACTAGTTAGCAAATGCGGAGCAGCGGAGGCAGCTCTGGGCTCTGCTCCATCACCCTTCATCGTAGTAGGGGGGAGGGGAAGGACATCATGTGTTTCTACATAATGATCAAGGCGTAAAGCAAGTGTTGACACAGATGAGTGCATGTAGATCATCAGTTAGATGATTGCCAGAGCGTCACAGGGAGGTGGTGTGATCAAACTAAAGCCCTGTGGCATCCTCACATGTTGGATCTGAGACGTGTGCTCCAGGCTGAGGCTGTGATGGTCGCTCAGTCCTGTGTTGCGGGGGAAACCAGGTCACTGCTGAATGCAAATGAATTGAGGATTCATGTTTCTGAACAACTTTGCAGATCATCGAGGAGAATGAATCCACGGTTTCTCCTTGTAGTTGTGGTTATTTACAAAGTCTGAATGAGAGAGCGGGTGATGTTTTAGCCGTTTCAGTAAATCAGTAAATCTGTCCGTCCGCACGAATTCACTTGATACGCCTGAAAACGATGTAAGACACATGCCAGGCCTGTTGGTGGCGCTGTGACGCCGTAACGGAAACTGGCGGCGGGACTTTAGGCATGCTCAGAAATCTGTATACGATGTAAACATAGAACATGAAGTGGCGTATTGTGATTTCCATATTTGTTTGGTGAACACGGTGATAATGCAGAAGAAGTATATTTTGCTGTAATAGCAATAAGAGGGTGACTAGCTTCAGCAGTACACACACAACACTGTATGGCGCCATAGTTGTAGTCCTTTTCTGAGTTTGGCGCATTTATCGAGAGATGGAGCTATGACGCAAGCGTTTCAGAAACGATGCGGATACAACGTCCACACGGAGCGGCAGAAGCGGCGGTTTCAAATCTTTCCACTCTGGGACCTGGTTTCAGAAATGATCGTTTTCAGACCCCAAAACGCCGGCTTCGTGTGGACGATACACCGGTTTGACAAACTATTTGTGCGTTTACGCCTGGGTTCGTCTTCGCGTGGACGGGGCCTTAATACCCTGAGTTATTTAGTGGGCCGTCCTTGGTCGAAG
The DNA here is from genome assembly GCA_900302755.1 of Chromis chromis. Classification (NCBI taxonomy): domain Eukaryota; kingdom Metazoa; phylum Chordata; class Actinopteri; family Pomacentridae; genus Chromis; species Chromis chromis. Next base: position 5,615 of record OMNN01089480.1, read on the forward strand.
AACACCGTTTGTCTTGTTGGCTCTCTCTCTCTCTTCTTCGCTCAGCTGTCTGCCGTTGCATTCATTCAGCCTGGCAGGAAATAATTGCTTGTCCTCCACACAGCACTTCAAATAAAAGAGCTGTGTTAATGAGGGCTTTCCTTCGTCTCTCTCTCTCTCTATCGCACTCTCCATCGCTCGTTCGCTCTCTTCATTACTCTCTCTCTATGAAGTGCTTGGGCTCATTGTTTTTTGGTTTGTGTAGAAAGAGTTCCCTCTTAAAACAGCAGCTTCAGCTTTTGCTCTTGGCTGGCGAGCATCGGGCTGCTCCTGACCAGCGAGAGCACCAGCTGAGCAGAGGTGTGTCTGTCTCTGTGACAGTTCAGGTTGAGTGGAGCAGTCTAACTATGGGTGTCAGTCTGACTGAATTAGGAGCTTTTAAGCATGATGATAGTTATTTCAGGGCATCCCGTGGAGGGAGTCTCCCCACTCCTCCCTTCCCCAGACGGTAGAATTTAGGGGCAAGCATAGGAGGAGCTGTCAATCACAGCCTATTGTTGTGCGAACGGGAGGTAATATGCTGTAAGCCCTCACAGTGGGAAATGATTCAACAGCAGGCTTTACACACTTGACACCTACACACACACACGCCCCCACAGATTCCCCAGGAATATATTGGCAGCAATGGGAGGTTGGAGCAATTTCTGCAATTGGACCCTGGGGTTCACTTCTGGTCCTGCTCCCAGTATCATTTCCAGTATTTCAACTCTTGTGTTGTATAGATTGTCCCTATTTGAAAAACAGTATGGTTCAGTTGTAGAGTAGTTTTCATCAAAGCTGTAGTTTTAGTAGCTTCTATGCTTTATAATGTGGACAAATCATTTAGATGTGAATTGTAATACATTTTTAATTTGTATAGAGGCATATTTTTAAGCAGGAGCTGTTCTGAGCCACTGCTATTTATTAAAATAAAGTGGCACACATCCAGTGTCATGCTGAATCCACAGCCATGTTAATGAGCCACAGAGCAGTGCTGTGCAAAGTCATGATGTGTGGTCAGTAAATAAATAATGGGGCAAAGAGAGCGGTGGCTGTATCATGCCAGCAGCAACTCATGGCTGACTTACAGCTGGCACTGAATCACTGCCTAACTACTAAGGCAGCTTCTGCCACCACGGCTGCTGCTGACACAAATCTCAGGCTCTGACCAAGGCATTGACTCCACAATGGGCAAAGGAGGCGTGAAGCTTATCAGCCAATCAATCACTCACTCATTCACCACCTCTTTGACTAACAGCTCTCACTGCCAAACAAAATTATTTCTGGACCGGTTGAATGATGTCTGTGTTCACAATCTGTTTACTCTCTGGGTTAGAGAAACAAATCATTTTTCAAGAGGGTATACATGGGTGAGTGCATGTCGTCATTGTAGCTTTGATCACTGCTGCTTTTTTGTGTAGTTTAAGTTTTAGTTGTGTAGTTTTAGTTGAGTAGAATTGAAAGTAGAATTCTTTCTCAGACTTTCTCAGTGGTGGCATTGTGACAATTTCCCTCGAGATGTTGACACTGGAACCAGCTGAAATCTAATGGGATGAACCGCATAGTGTCATGAGAACAGAGACAGAGACAGGGAGAACCTCTGGAATATACAGGAGTCAATAATAATAATAATGCATTGGTTTTATACAGCGCTTTTCTAGACACTCAGAGACGCTTTACATTGCATTATTCATTCACTCCATACTCGATGGTGGTAAGCTACGTACGTATATCCTGGGGTAGACTGACGGAAGCGAGGCTGCCAATCTGCCCCTCCGACCACCACCACCAACCACTCACTCTCACACTGCATTCACCCAGGCTTCCTGGCGTTCCCTCACGGTCTCCCATCCAGGTACTGACCAGGCCCTACCTCGCTTAGCTTCTGAGATCTGACGGGATCGGGCATCCACAAGGTGGTTTGGCCAGTAGGACTTTTATGTTATTGTCATCTGACATTTGTTTTAAATGTCATAGCTTACTTTACAGTAAAGGCAACACATTGATATTGTGTCAGTACAGGCTACAGGTCCGTTGCTTTAAAATCATAATTTAATGATTAATTATCAAATTAATTGCTGACGTATTTAAAAGCCTTACTGAGCACACTGTGACTTACCCAAGGTACTATAAAGAGGACCTCTAATACTCAGCACGGGAAGTAATTACTCTAAATTGAATTGGAACTGGGATCTATTTGATGGGAACAGAATAGGGTTGGCAATTATAAACATGGGATCCGAGAAAAATTTTACTCCCAACTCTAATTTTCACCCACCAAAACAAAGAAGATTTCACACAAGGGCAGCAGGTAGAACAAACCCCAGGCTCCAGAGAACCACAGCAGCTAATGTATGCCGAACCAACAGCCCAGGGCTCATCAGCATTCACCGCAGCTGGCGTATTGATCGGAGTGTAGTGTGAGCATTACAACATGATGCTCCATTATACCCCAATTGATTGCCTTCTGATCAGCTGCATGTCCCCCACCCCCTCCTCAAGGAGAGCCCCTCGCAGTCTCTGATGGGTCACAGCATGAGGACGCTAAATGAGTTTGATGGAGCAGTTTAGAGAAAGTTGTGAGCTGAAAAAGAGAGACAAACAAAAGGCTCGGTGTATTAGGGCAGGGCTTTGTTTGTCTTTTTTAAGCTGAAAATACACTGCTTGCTTTAATGGTTAATTTAATTATGAATATGTTGTCTTGATGGGTATTTTATGCTTGAGAGACAACAGCTTAGTCTTTTCTTATGTGCAGGACTTAAGTGCCTTAACTGTTAGAGTGAGAATTATAGCCAATTAGACCCTTTTGAATATTTTAATTTCTCTTAAATTAATGAGGAAACACACATTGCGGATTGTCTTTGGTTTATCTACTTTTCTGAAAACGTACTGAACTCTAAAACAGAATTTTGTGTTTTGTTCCACTCCTATTAAAAAGCAGAGAGATGGGCAGCGGAGAGTCTGTCGTGTAAGGCGTGGGAGGATTTAAGTGCAGAAACAAGAGTAACTGGACTGGCAATATGATGTTGCCAAATTGAAACACTGGGGCTAACCACTTAAGCGGCTGTCTGAAAACCACTCTCTACAGCAAGCCAGTCTGACACACTGGGGCCTCATTTTACAGCAATAACACTTGTTTATCTGGACTGACGCTTAGACCAGCAGAGTCTGTACAACTTTCAAGACTCTCTGCTTGACCACGGGTCTCCGAAAGCAGTTAGAGATCAAGGATCAAGGGCCGTCTTCTTGCTCTGTCGGGATATCACAAAAACTCTTCCTGCCAAGGCCTAGAATTGGCTTTTGAAGGGTTTGGTACACACAAGTAGCTACTATAACTTGTGTTCCTGTTGAAAGGCCTCCTGAGCGGCCACCAAGCTGTGCCAGGCTGTTTGTTTGCATGCTAAGCTTTTCAAGTGCATGTTTGTGTGTACGAGCGTACTTGCGGTTTACTCCTCACCATGCTTGCCCAGTGCTGGCTTGTGATTATCCATGTTGCTGGCTGCAGTTTGGTCTCTGCTGAGTTTCTGGAAGGCTGCAGTCATCCTTCCCTCTCCCCCCCCCGAGGTCCTCTGCTTCCCCCCAGATGCTGCCAGCTGGTGTCCATTATGCTGCAGGTGTGTGTGTTGGCTCCGGCGCTCGGACTTCGGGTTAGCATTTTGCCTCACTAACTTCAGGCCCTGTTCGTCTGCAGTAGCCGGCGGAGGGAGAGGCTGAGTCTTGCTTGTTTGTAGCCGTTTAGTGGTGTTAAACCACAGAGAAGATCAAAACGATTTCAGAAACAGATGGTTTTATGTGAGCCTCCCCTTTTAGATAATTAAAAGGTACATGACACATCCATCTTTCTTTAATTTAGTGTGTTTGCTGAATCAGAATGATCAAATTCAGAGTGGTTATTGCTTTTCTCTGATTATTTATGTGGTTAAATTGAGTCAAAAAAAGATCTCTGTGGTAGGTGATGAGCTCAGTTGAGCGGACCAGCAACACCACGTCCAACTGAATCTCAGTCTGTGACAAATGGGGCCAACCCTGCAGTAATCAGATTAGAGGACCTAAGTGACGTGCTACAAATGTCCCACCTTGTGATCCTGTGCATTCATTTTATTACAGCCGTGAGCTAATGAGATTAGCCCTCAAAACAGAGCTGCTCCACCAGGAAGCGGCCGCGTAAACCTACCTCTGCAGCATCAAACCCCTTTCCCTTGCTGACCATTAAGTTCTGTCACCTCTCTTTGTCAGCTGTGGTGTGACTGTGTCGGCGAGTGGCCAGAGTCAGCTCACCGCTCCACTACAAGGCTAATCCATGTTTGTGCCTTGGATCTCCTCCACAGGAAACCCAGGATCAACTCCCAGCTGGTTGCTCAGCAGGTGGCTCAGCAGTATCCGATGCCTCCCCCGCCCAAAAAGGAGCGGAGAGAGAGGAGCGAGCGCACAGATAAGGAGCGCCCGGACGGTGAAGGAGAGCGAGCTACTGTAGAGGGACGCCCAGAGGTTGAGCGTCCAGAGAGAGTGAGGCCAGAAGTAGAAACTCCTGAGAAGGACAAAAGCGACAAGGAGCAACCAATCAAAGACAAACCCGACAGAGAGAAGGACATCAGCCCGGCTGTCACGAAGAAGCCCAGCAGCAAAAAGACTAGGTCAGTGTTCAAGTCGGTATGTCGAAGCTTCACTTGTGTCTCTGGGTGTCTGCTGTGCTGGTTTTAATCTCACTGCTTTTCCTCTGTTTTCCCCCAGACCCAAATCAGACAACCATCAGAGTCCACCCAGCGACAAACACAGCATACAGTCTGGCAAATCCACAACTAAGACCAACAAGAACTCTCACATTTCCAGGTGTGTAGCACCCTCTCTCTTACTTTGCATGTGTTTGGCAGAACACATGGTTTCCCTTGTATGACTACGCAGCACTTCTTGTTAGAGAAAGTCGTGTAGCACGAGGTTAGTAGGAAACCTCAAATGATTCACAAATGATCTTTTACACTAAACACCCACTCTCACTTTTGATGCACTTGTTCTGACTGTTCATGTGTCACACGATGAATTGAGCAATTTAGTGTAACCGCCCCCACAGTGCTGGAAGCCTCCCCCTTGTTGTTGCTGTAACACACATATTGTGGTTGGCAATTCTGGCTATTGACATCAGTGTATTCTTTTTTCTTGCTTTTCAGGCCCAAACTGAAGAACATCGACCGGAGTACTGCCCAGCAGTTGGCTATCACCGTAGGGAACGTGACAGTGATTATAACAGACTTTAAGGAGAAGACCCGCTCCTCCTCCACATCCTCGTCCACCATCACGTCCAGCGCGGGCTCCGAACAGCAGCACCAGAGCTCCGGCTCCGAGAGCATGGACAAGGGGTCGTCGCGCGCCTCCACCCCAAAAGGTGATCTCTCTGTGGGGCACGACGAATCATTCTGAGGTCCCCGCCTCTTTTACCCAGTCCTCACCCTGCTCCACTCCCCCTTTTCCCCCCATGTTTCTGGACACTATGGATCCCATAGGGGGAGAGATTTCACCTTTCCCATCGCTGCCCCGCCTCCATTCCATGATCTCCCCTGGATGCCGAGAGGAGCTGGCTGGCCGAGAGGAACAGTGCGGTGCGCCTGTCGCGGAAACAAACACCGTGCTTCGGGAACTTCCCTCGTGGTTACACCCGTGGCCCAGGCGAGGAGAGCTGGGCAAGACGGAATAACGCCCTCACCCCGACCCCCCTGCGGTAGCATCCAGACACTTGTATGTATTGTTTTATATTTGTACGTGGATGTGAGGCCAAGTCGACATTTTTTTGTTCTGTTTTTGTAAAGAAGAATTCTCCGCTGGGCACAATAACCACCACCATTTTAATAACTTTAAACTATTATTACCCTTATTTATTACCTGTTGCACCTGTATACTTTGATATTCTCCTTTTTATGTTGAAGCTTTGCTGTGTAGCTCTGCCGATCGATCGTTCCTTCAGTGTTTTTAATACAGTTTGAAAATGATAGGACAACACACACACACACACATGCCACATACACACAAACACACACCCACACACACTGGTGCTAGATACACTGTGAAGCGGTTTTGCAGATCTGGGATTGCCCATTCACTCAATGTGACAAAGTGCTGATGAATAAAATTCTCATTCACTTTTCTCAACAACACTGTCTCACTCTGAACACTGTCGGGACCTCCATCAGGTCCGTGTACTTTTCTGTACAGGTCAATGTGCATCAGAAGAAGGTCACCTGAAGTTCAGACACCTGACTTTTTCAACTAGATTGTCTATGATTTAGTATGCTATAGCAGATTATACAGTATCTTATGTCCTTAACTGTACAGTGTAGGCTGTTGTGTAAAACACTAAAAGCTGTTGATATTTTCTGCATTCCGTACTTAAATATTGAGTTTTCGGGCTGAAGGCAGAGCTGTCCTCTCAGCTCTAGAGCCAGAGTTTGTTCTGTTGTGACTGAAGGATGGTTCCACGCAGTTCCACTTGGTAAAACCATATCGGACTGTAAAATAGACCTGTTGTGTCAAGCTGTTGTGAATCGATTTCATTTTTTCTTTTTTTCTTTTTTTTTTTTTTTGTGGTCCTGAAGACAACTTTTGAATCTTCATCCGCTCAACCCAGAAAACAAGTGCAAAGACATGAACAATTTACAAAGATTGACAATTCAATTGACTTGTTTTTTTTATTATTTGTATTAATTTAAGACTCCTGTCATTGAAGGCAAAAAAATATTGCAGTAGTGAATAGAATACAATTGTACTTTCAATTTTATAACAGCAAGGCTTATTTAAGGGTTTTAATTCACTTTCACCTTAGCTGATACTAGACCAACATAATTTCCTTTTAACTGTATGAAATTGTATAAAGAATAAATGTGTATATGATATCTTAGTTTTATTTATTGAAGGACCAAAGGAATTTCATAATGACATGATACATAGACAGATGAATAACAATTTGAAAATGCAATTATCTAATGTGTGAGATGAATAACAGTTTAAATAAAGACTAATATAATCCATGTAAATGGTGTTCTTATTTCCACTCATCTCTGTGCGCGGCTAAATCGGGGCAGAGATCGTCGTGGTCTACACAAAGTGGTGGATGTTGCCTCATCGTGGGGGGCAATAGAGGCAGTTTGGGTAGCCGGGAAGAACTCCTGGTCTAAGACTTTGGCCTTAGTAAGCCCCTCTCCACTCTGCTGGACAACCACAGCACCTGTAGCTCCCCCCCTGACAGAGAACCCAGCTCAACAACTGAGCCGCAACTAAAACCAGGTTAGGTGAGATTAACATGCCCCAAATAAAAACTCCTCCTCGGATCCGAGGGGCGGGAGTTGATCTGAGTCGACTAAACGCTTTGCAGTTCCACACGTAGGGATGATAATCATATGTGTGTCGTAAGCAATTGTTCGAAGTCCAGGAGATATGTATTAACTTTTTTTCTGCTTTTAAGCTATGGTTAATATGTAATTATGTACTTTATTGCATACAAATATGGAATCAGTGTTCAAAGTGAGGAAAAGCAATGTGAATAGAAACTTAAAAAGTGGGACTTGTTGGGTCAGAGGGGGGAAATGTTTTGTCCAATTTTTACTGAGAATAAAACCCTGCTTTGTAATGCAATCTATTAGAAATGGGCCTAAAAAGCCATGTTTTCACCTGCCTTATCTGCAACCACGTTCACTTGACTGAGTACTCCGACAGAAAGGATTCATTGTTAAATTATTGACAAATGGCCATTTGCTGAGTATATGAATTATTGCTTGTATATAGAATTTTAAAAAGGTGCAAAGGCAAACACTATGAATAATGGCATTGGAGCTGAAGTCTTTGTTTCCCGTTTCCTTCCCGCGCAAGCAGTTCTGTTCTTGTGTGCGACCAGTAACCTTAATTTACTGTGTAAAGATGGTTACATTTTTTAGCTTTGTTTGTCAGAGACCCAAATATAGAATGCTTGTTTACTGACTGTATAACCTTAACCGTGAATTTCCAATTAAGTGTATTATACAAACTCATTTCTTCCTATAACAATGTCTTGTACAATGCTTTTAAAGTTATTGCTCGGTTTTAAAAAAGAAAATGGAAAAAAAATGTAGGGACAGTACAATAATCCATTCTTTGTTTAATCCAGTTTTTCTTTTCTTTGTTTTGTTTTTTCTTTTTCTTTTAACTTATAGCTGATGTGTCATTGTTTCCCCTTGTGAAATGGTCACCTTATGTTCCCGGTGTGGAAATGTACGCAGCATTTTCAGCAGATCACGGCTCCTTGTCTAGCTTATAATGTTAAACTAATACATGTTTCTGGCATGTGCACGACTTTGCGCTTATAGGCTAACCTGATCATTTTCCTCCGCTTCAAATAGAAATGTCTATTTATGAATTTTGCTTGTAGTTTTTCACAAATAAAATTGTTAAAGTTATCTATTTTCTGGCTCTTCTGTGTTCTTTCATTGATGCCGTTTACATCACGCGTCTATTGACACGTGTGAGTTCACCATCTCCGGTTTGTTTTTTAGATAATGGGATGTATGTATGGATCGGAGATGTGTGTATATATTGATCTGAGATGTCCCAGGGAGGGTGTTGGAGAGAAAGCCTCGCAGTATAGCGACACATGACATGAGGGAGCCCTCGTATTGACAACAGCTTTCAATCATCATCTCTCTAGGGGCTGGTTAGCAGCCGTCTAATGCACCATCTAAAAGCCTCGACCGGTGACTTCTTTGCTCTTTTCTGTCACCGCTGATAATCTACACGGATATGAAAGGAATAGTTGATGCTCACATTTGTTTTAAAAGCATATTCCCTTTGCTGATGAGGTTATGCACCAAGGGAGGATGGCTTTTTTACCCTTTAAGTCCTAGTGCATCATCTGCGACACATTTGGGCAAGCGCACTTTGGAATACCGTAAATATGTCACCGTTTGTGCTATCAGAAAAAAACGGTTTCTGAAAGCTGAGGCGGTTCCCTTTACAGCCAATATGGTGTCATTACGGTAATTTCATCTGTGCCCCCCCAGGAATCCGCTGTATGAAATTACCGTAAAATTACCGTAATGACACCATATTGGCTGTAAAGCACAACGTCGGTGTTATTACGGTAATTTCATCCGTGCCCACCCAGGAATCCGCTGTATGAAATTACTGTAAAATTACCATAACTCTTATAATAGGCAGTAAATCCTAAATAACTGCCAGATATTGAAAGTTTCTTCTGAAAAAATGGGCACTCACAGGATATTTTCTTACCTTTTTGTAATCAAAATAAGACAAAAAAGCCAGGTGGACATTTTGAGGCTCAGGTCTTAAAAGGTTAAATTTATCACTGGTTTATGCATTAATAAAGTTTGTCCACATTGTCTCTGTTTCTAAAAACTGTTTTAAAAACTCCCTAAAAATCCCCTTTTTGATTATGAATTGAGTTTTTTTTTTTTTTTCTTCAAATAAAGTGTAAATCATAAGAGGTTTCACTTCAGTCTTCTAGTGTTAATATGATTTGGAAATAAATGTTTACAGTTGCACCTTTGCAGCACACATATCAGTCCATCCATCCTTTAGCTGTACCTGCTTTATCCCGCACACTACATTGCACATTATGATTCCGAATAAGATAATAAACCACTCTCTCAGTGCAAAATAAAACTGGATGTGGGAAATAAAGTTCAATGTCCAAAGTCCTCAGTAGATAAGTCTCTTCTAGTGGCACAGAGGTGAGTCACCGCACTGCATTAGTGCAGTGGGCAGGAATGACTCTCTGCAGCAGTTTGTTACTGCAGTGGAGCCGAAGAAGCCTCCAATTGAAAACACTCTGCTGTCTGATTAGTGGGTCATGCAGGGGGGGAGCGTTGTCCATTATGTTGAGCAGGTTGCGCAACATCCGTCTCTCAACAGCCAACTCCAGGGTTTCAGAAGAGAAAAGACGGCGAAGGACAATTTCCAAACTCGAGCCTTGAAAACAGCATTAAGCAAACCAATGGATCACGTCACAGTGGCTACGTCCAACTTTTAAATATAGTCTATTTTGCGTCACACAGTGGCCGATCATGTGGGTCAGTAAGGACAGTCCATGAAATTTGGAATCATTTACACCGATCAGGCATAAAGGAGACCTTAGATATCTCCAATTTGGGCATTTTGTTCAGGAAAGTAAGATTTTTCATTAAATAATATGGTTGATTATATTCTCCTTTCATTGCCACATACACCGATCAGCCACAACATTATGACCACCTGCCTAATGTTGTGTTGGTCCCCTTAAGTAATCAAAACTGCTATGAACCATTGGGCATGGACAAGAGGACCTCTCTCTGGGGCCTCTATCAATCAAACTTGTTCCACTGCATCCTGTTGATGCTTGATCAGAATTGGGTCTAGGAAGTTTGGAGGTCAAATCAACATCTTGGGCCATTGTCATGTTCCTCAAGATGTTCCTGATTGTTTGATGTTGTTGCCATGTGGTGGGGTGCATTTTCCTGCAGGGGTAGGCCAGTGACATTTGGGATTGCCATTTGCATGAGGGAGTGTGCTTTTTCTGGGACAATGCTTATTTGGGTGTCTAAGTGTCATCAACATAGATGGCAAAATCCAAGGTTTTCCAGCAGAACACCACATAGTACCAATATGATCAATGTTATTCACTTCACCTGTCAGTGGTCAGAATGTTGTGGCTGATCGGTGTGTATCTTACTTTTTTACTGTATCTGGCAGCTCAAACCACTTTTAAAATGCCAGTTTTACACAATGGATAATATAACAAGCTTTTAAAATA
>OMNN01089482.1:0-11647 GCA_900302755.1 Chromis chromis
TTAGCTTGTTGTTCCTGCTGCATTCTTGTGTAAGCTCAATATGTGGAATAATCCTGTGCAGGGCTGCAACCAATCACTTGTTTTATTACTAATTAATCTGCTGATCAGTTAATTAATTGACTGTTTGGTTTGTTAAAATTGAGAAAATGGTGAGAAATACAGTTACCCACCGCCCAAAGTGACACCTATTTTGTTCAACCAATTAATCCAAACCAAAGTAGAGTAAATTTGCCCAGTTACAATCTATCACTGTCCATTACTGGGTTTGGTTTGTGTGCATGTGCAGTAGGCGTAGCTTCTTTTCACGGTCAGTGCTGTGTACATGTGCTTTAGCTGCAGCTGAGAGCGTGTCCTCATCTGTCAGCCAATTTTCGTGCTGGTGACAGTTATAGAGCTCAACAGTATGATGTACATCCTCCTGTCTTTTTGCTTGACATTTACAGTGTGGCACCTATTTGACTTGTAGTAAACAATGTGATCACGCCACTAGATCTAGATGGTGTAAAAGATGAAAACAAAAGCCTCTTACTGGATTTTCCTCTCACGGCATTTAAGGTAAATTCATATACTTCCTCCTTGGTAGCAGCTCCACATATAATGTCAGGTCAGAGAGGTGTGGACTCACTTGAAGTGCCAGCTGGTCTTCAGGAAGCTTATGTAGTATTTGAGTGAGCAGTAGAGCTTGAAACCTTCAGCGGTGCTCTGAATCCTCAGCGGGCTGGCTGACAATGCTGCAGAGAGGCCGGGTCCTTGATTATTTAATGCCACAGTCTGCATATATTTCAGGTTTCTTAGCCCCTTAAAACACAATATTTCTTATCTGGGGAGCTCAACACATTAATATTCTGACACAAAACACACCATAATTAATCAACACGGCTTTCAGGTACTTTATCGGCATCCCAACACAGCACACCAGATGTAAAAAAACAAGTCACTGGCACATTTCACAAAGGTCGTTCTTCTGAATTTGTGTGACTCACCACACTGTCTACTCAGCTGCTGGAGAAGGTTGTCATACTCTGTTAAAAAAAATGAAAATAAAAATAACCGTATGATCTGTGCTTTTTTTTTTTGCTGTTAGAAATTGATAAAAGCAAGACTAGGAAGGAAAAAATACACACATTTATTGCAGAGGTGCAAAAAGTGTTGCAACTGTAATGCACACAGGAACAAAGAGGTATTGTCTGTGGATAGGACGCTGTGTCTCACCTTCATCCAGTAACTCCAAGGTGCTGACATCCTCTCCTCTCCTATCTGACACGGCAGCTCTGTATGAACCTGCCTCTTTCTTTGTAACCTGAGGAAAAATCATTTGCCGTATTAAAATTAAACATATTCATGACTTTCCAAATTAATTCTTTGATATGGAGAACACCCAACTACTTAATTTGATCTTTTATTCCTGAGCTTTTCTGGGCCAAACTTAACCTTCAAGCACATTTCAAGGTGAAGCTGGGAGAATCTCAAAGTAAGACTTGTCTAGACTTAATCCTATAAACATCAACTGTCTGTCACTGTGTTTATCCCCTTTTTGCTCAGCTACAACTTATGAATGCTGATTCACGCATGCCTGAGCTCTTATCTGAAAATAGAACAGGGTTGAATTATTTTTGCGTACCTGTGGGATGGTGAGCGTACTGACCCCTGATGACTGATCATAAACAACCTGTGTCACCTCTGTACCTTCCTTAAACCACTTGAGGGATGTGTCCTTGTTTGTATTCGTCACCTGTGTGGGAAGAGGTACACAACACCTGTAAAACAGTACAGTGTATTCTCTATAAGAGTGGGTTCCTTTGTTGTTTAGGTTTGTCTTAGTTGGGCATTTTCATGATTTCAGACAGCTCTTGATATTGAAAATTTATTCAGAATTTCAAAGCCACTTCACAGTTTACTTTGTGGCATATTTTGTGTTATGTGTCTATGCTGCTTGTCTGTAAATAATTGTTATTAATGTCTTTATTTAGAATGGATATGTCACAGTAGAAATCACAATCCAGGATAATCGCCGATTGTCCTAAGACAGATTGTGATCAGGATCCGTCCTTGGACAATTGGCGATCCTAAGATTGTGATCGGAGTCTCTCCTAGGACAAACTCAGATTTATTTTAATGATATGAGGTTGAAATAAGGGAAACAACAACATTCTTACAAATACAGCAAGAAAACACTCTTTTATGATCAAATTAATACATTCCCATTTATGAGTTTATTATACTTATTTACAGTATTTACAGTCTATTCTGACATACTCCAACAGTATGTGGGTGGCACTTTGTTGAACATGGTAGTCTAGCTTTTCTTGCATCCCTAACAATCACCCTAACCCTAACCATAATTAAAAGACTTCTGTCTTTAAGATTTATATTGTATTGTATTGTTTGTATTGTTTTTTGTTATTGTCCTGGTAGAATCGCCGTTTGTCCTAGGACAGATAGTAGGATCACTGATTGTCCACAGACAGATTGCGATTGGAGTCTCTCCTAGGACAGATTGCGATCAGGATCTGTCCTAGGACAATCGGCGATTATCCTGGATCGCGATTTCTACTGTGACATATATGAAGATATAACAGAAATGATTTAAAATGTAATAACAAAAGCAACACTTTTCCTGGAATATTTTATTTAGTTCCATTATTTCTATTAGCAAGTAGTAGCATTTTCTAGCCTCCTCACATGATGGTAGGTTAGTTGCCTTACTGCCATTAGGAAATTTATCATGTAAAATGTAAAAATACCTTGCATTTTATAATTAATTCACAATCCTCGTTTACACTCCACGACAAGAATTCCTGGAAATAAGGTCCTTGGAAAACAAAACAAATGATTATCATTCTATACTGAGCCTTAGAAACAGTGACCATAAGACAGTTATTTATTCAGAACAAACAAAGCAGAATAATGTGCATATTTATGGCAGAAATTATCAAGTCAAATTCAGGCAGAGTGATGAGTACTAAGACTGACAGCTGTCTGAAATAAGAATTGTGGGATGATTTAAATCAGCATACAGACAGCAGACATTGCCCCACTTGGTTGTGTGGTGTCTCTTTTGCATCATAGTATTCTACATGTAATGGACAGAATGTGCTCTGTGAACTTGGAGTCTCACACAGACTTTAAATAGTGAACCTGATGGGAGACAGTCTACGTGCACCAGCGGGCACTGGGACATTGACCTATACACAAAAAAAAGTTGTCTAGCTTCATGTTATCACATCTCAGTGCTCAGGTGATGAAAACACAGAGTTCAGTAGCACAGGAAGCGTTATTCCTTTCTTTACTTTCAAGAAGTTTGAATGAGACAAAACATCATTATGGAAGATTATGAAAAGCTTTTTCAACTATTCAATGTAAACCCTTCACCTTGAAATGAGATAAAAGAGTCTTTTTAAGCAATGGAGTACCACTCAGTCACTATATACTACAGTAATGCACCACAGTTTTTTTTTTTTACAGCGGTAGGTAAACACTCAAAGAATAGCTACTAGAAAATTCTGCTGGGCTTTGATTATGTGCTTTGGTTCCATTAACTATGTGTTTTTGATGTTTGAAGATTTCTCACCGGCCTTTCTCTGATGGTCACGCCGTTTTGCGTCAGCCAAGGCCAGTGTCTGCCGGAACTCTGACAGAGACACAAACAATATCAGACTGAATGCAAATTAAACCCAAACAACAACCAAACCCCACAGGTTATCAGGAGATTTTAATCTGCTGTCCCAAAAGATTATTTCAGAAACAATGCAGCACCTGAAGTACACAAGAAGTGTCAGCATAGGTCGCTGAAGTTACATTTATACAGCGAGCCTAACTCTGTTCTTAAATGCACTGCAACCTTTATTGATAGAGCTTTTATTAGTAGCCGAACTCAAACATATAATCTTAATCGAATGCAAAACATCTAGATTCAACATTCAAGATTCAACATTTTAACCATGCACATATTGGTAAAGTAGGAATTTTTATAGCTTCCAGCCACTCCCAATGGACAATGCAAAATACCATGCATCTAGGCAACAGAAGATGTGGATTATTACAGAAATATATGAATAAGATCCTCTCTATGCTGTAGAACGAGATCTTTGACATGCCAGAATAATGGCACTATGAAATGCAGACTTTAACATCACACAAAAAAATCATATCTACACATAGGCGAGTGAAAATTCTGTGCTTTATTTTGAAAGGCATCTGCCCATTCTCAAACAAATCTGACAAACTATACTTTGAAAGCACAAAGTCGCACAAAACAAAGGGTGCTGGAAATTTTAAGATTCCAATACCACAACAACAATAGCTCCTTACTTTCTAATAAGAGTACAACCATGGCGAAATGATAGCTTCTTTCCTGTCATCAAGGGCACATACTTGGTGAATCACTATGTGCTCCATACAGTTTTCACCATAAGACTGGACCAAATATCTTAAAACTTTTAGTTGTTTTTTTTGTAAAGAAAAGATGATGAATATGAAGAGGTTGATTTTGAGTTGTGTGTTTGTCATTTATTTATGAAGAACCTTTAGTGTATAATTTTCTGTGGAAGCATTCCTTGTTTGTGGGCGTCTTTATTGTTCCACTAAATTGCCTTTCACTATATATCATGCAGATAGTATGACAACTTTGTGGCAGGTGAATGAATGACTTACTTTGATCCACAAAGACCAAAGTGAACTGGTTCTTGGCGCGGCCGTCCCTCAGCTGAGCTGTGTACGAGCCCTTATCCTCCGGTGAGAGCTGATCAAACAGTATCTCTACCAGACCTTTGGCCTTGTCAAAGTTGATCTTACGGCGCTGCAGAAGAGCAAACAAATGTTGCCACACACACAATTTACATCGGTCCATGTGCAGACAAATGATCCCAGAAGACAGGCAGATGCACTATTTGCAATCTACTGTATAGACGGTTCCTCGTACACAGAGAATATATCATGAATTAGACAAGTGTCTGAAATTATATGTGCGCATTGTAGATGAAAAATTATTTTTTCTAACACTCACAAGCACAAACAAACACACAAACAAAACAGAGACACAGAGGAAACAGCCTTTGAGCTAATTTTCATGGCTTTTATGTTCATCAAGATAAGTATATGCCTTGCATGTTGATAGGCCTCAGTAGTGGATGTGATTTGTGATGTATGGCAAGCCTAAGGGTGCTAATCAGCTAAATGGCTTTTGAATTCGCAAACCTCAGCTGTGATCATTTAGAAATAATGTGTAATCAGTACTGTTCAGATGGAACTCTGATATCAGGAAATAATGGAATAAATGGGAATGAAACACAAGCGATGAATGGAAGCTGCTGAATATAAAGCAGATACGCGTCTCACCCAAACACAAGCGAACCCAGACATACAAAATGCAACCGACAGCGTTGTGAAACCACAATAAATACACTGTGTCGTACTTGTGTTTCTCTCTGTGGACACACTGATGCATGGTTCAATAACCTTGAAGGCAGTACAGATTATTTTGAGCTCGGTGTCGCAACATATATCAGTGATAAGGAAGTGTGTTCACATTCAGGTAATGTTCCTTGATGATTTCTGTTTCTTTATTTTAGGTCATCGAAGTTCAAATTGCACTTTAAAATGGCTGATGAAATCACTGTGCATCTAGTTTCCATATTCCTTGTTGCTATAGCATTCCATTATTTCATCTGTTATAGGGTAAGAATGTTTATGAGATTGTTTTTTGTTTTTTGTTTTTCTGCAGATAGCTATTGCTTTTGTGAGAGGTTATTTTTGAACTGTGTGAACAGCATATTAAATGTAAAGACAGAAACTTCAGCATAACTTGTGCAAATGGTGCCATAAATATTTGTTATTAGTATGTCTCAATATATTTACCACATCTACAGCTTTCAATATGAAGAAGACATTTCACCCAGTACTAGAGCTAATATAAGGCAATGACATACTGTTGATTTACTACTCTGAATAACGTTTGCTTGAAGAAAGATGCCCAAATTGCTTACTTGCTTCACTCGTGGTTTTCTTTGGCACCTAACCAAAAGTGACACATTTACCAGATGTGAGCTCCTTCTCCACCTTCACCTCAGCTGATCTTCCTGTCTTCCAGACGCTGTAAAATTAGCTCAGTTGCCAGACCTTTCTGCGGCCTTGAACACCTGCTCTTCATCTTTCCTGGCAGCAGCCTCAATTTCCTGCCCTACAGGATGTTCATTAAAACACTGATTGCTGTTTTGGATTCATAGTGACTCGTCATAAATACAGAAGCATTAATCTACACTTGATCTCATGTAAACCATATAGGGCCTCATTAGATCTGTATGTTTCCCATGTTGTGAGCATGAAAGGAGGAAAAATCCTGCTGAATTTGATGTTACTATTTTGAAACTTAAATGTATTTGATAATACATGATTTGTCAGCATTTGGAAAATCTGACAGTGTGAACAAGCATGTCTGGACAAAAATACTGGTTTCTTTGGATGGATATGTAAATTTTACATTACTGTAAATTACTGTAATGTAATTGATGCCATGCGGAAATAAACACTCTATAGCAGAGGTTCCCAACCTTGGGGACAGGACTTGCAGGAAGTCCTAAGAAAGACCTGAGGGGGTCAAAGGACTATTAAAAGGATAAAGAAAAGTCTTAAATGTGAAATATTCTTCTTAAGGCCTGTGAGGTGGTAAAATATTTCTCAAAAAATAAAAAATACAGGTTTGTTTTAACTCTGCTGTCCTCTAAAATTCTGGCACAAATCCATGAAAACCATTCTAATGACTTATGATGACACTAAGGCCATAACTCCCATGTAGACATTGCTTCATTTTACAGGGTCACAAAAAAGCTGTGTTTATGAGTGCCAAACAAAATTTTTCATGCACTAATTAACCTGATGATGGCTGTCCCAACAATTCTACCTTGTAGAGGTGATATAAATTGTTTCTCTACCCTCAACAGAGCAACCTTGAAGTCAGCAGCTCAAGAAGTGACCTGTTGGTGGATCCTTTTCTCCAAAACACTTTACCATTATGAAGGTGAGCACCAGTGGTTGTAAAATCCTCTAACCCTGACAGAATGTGTGACCTTCTCAGTTTTCTAAACTGCAGTAATACAGGACAACCAGCGCAGTGGTTCTTACCGGAGTGCTGGAGATTTCCCGGTCATTGAAGATGAGACGGAGCTCAGCAGCATTGCTCAGACTCTCGGTCTGAAGCCAAAGACGCACCCTGCCTATCTCAGAAACCTCTATCTGCCAGCTGGACTTCAATGCTATCACTGTCAAAGAGAAATCAAAGACAGATTGGGTCACAATCCATGTAGAAATACCTCCACCAATGTAAAACATCACTGTTCAGGTACAATATGCATCAAAATGCACTGCAAAAAAAAAAAAGAGTCATGCATAAACATAAGAATAATTCCAGTGATTTAGTCAAATCTTATCCGAGCACTTCACTTTATAATAAATTACAAGGTCTTAGTGGTACATACGGGGATTTCTGACTTGCCAGCTGAGTTCTTTGAGCCGGTCCAGGTCTGCAAAAAGTACAACAGAAAATTAAGGTTAATCGTACATTGATAAGGACACACATTCTGTAATACAATAAGCGAGTAGAACAATGGCTCACAAAGCTTGATTTTTAAGCTGGAAACTTGATTGAGAACATATGCTTAGCTGAACAAGTGACCTTGAAGAAGTTGCTATGAGGGCTACAATTACTTGCTTGAGAGAAAAGCCTGATAACCCTTAAAATGAAAGGCCCTGTATATTTCCTTATGCTGTCAGCTTCCTCAATAACACAAGAAACGATAGAGCTGAACTTCTTTGTTTTTCATTCTGACTAAAGTGAAGGTTAGGATTGTAAAAGACAGTCTCCTAACATGAACCTTCTATTGTATTTTACTTTGCTTCTCTCACAGCCAATGATTCAGTTTACCTTCAGCAGTAAAATCGTAGCTGGACGACAGGTTGGGGTTGTCGCTCATCTCCACTGTGTAAAGACCCAGATCCTCCTCAGAGGGGTCTGTGAAGGTGAGGACCGACCTGATAGGCAAATTGAAAAACAGACAGATGCATTTACAGAGCTTCTTGTTAATCTGGCCACCATGCAGTGCAGGGTGCTGCTTTCTGCTGTCAGTATTTAAAATGTATGCAATTAAATTCCTTTCTGCCAACTGAGCATTATTGTAAGAAATTACTGTTTTACATGCTTTAAATGAGTAGAATAGTGTGAATGTGAGAGCTGGCAAGCAAGCACTCAGTGTATATTCTAGAATTAGCTGGTCTTATGCTGTTTTGTATGCAATGTTGATTTGTTTGAAACCTTTTCATAGTTGCTGGGACTAAACAAAAGATATGATTTTTTTTTAGGTGGGACTGGGATTGACAGGCAGAAATTGAGGAGGTTGATGCCTCCACACAGAATGAAATATAGTCAAAATGTTTTTCAAAACTTAAATGAACACTCTGGTTCATAAACAGTCAGATTTCTACACAGTGAAGTATATACATTATACACCGATCAGCCACAACATTAAAACCACTGACAGGTGAAGTGAATAGCATTGATCATATTGGTACTATGTTGTGTTCTGCTGGAAAACCTTGGATTTTAACATCCGTGTTGATGAGACTTAGACACCCAAATAAACATTGTCCCACAACAAGCACACTCCCTCATGCAAATGGTAATCCCAAATGTTACTGGCCTACCCCCGCAGAAAAATGCACCCCACCGCATGGCAAAAACATCAAACAATCAGGAACATCTTGAGGAACAAGACAATGGCCCACGATGTTGATTTGACCTCCAAACTTCCTAGACCCCATTCTGATCAAGCATCAGCAGGATGCAGTGGAACAAGTTGGATTGACAGAGGCCCCACTGCACAAGCCAGAGTACCCAAAGGATCCACTGCCAACGTCCTGGTGCCAGACCCCATAGGACACCCTGAGAGGTCCTCTTGTCAATGCCCAATGGTTCAGAGCATTTTTGACCACATAAGGGTGACCAACACAATATTAGGCACGTGGTCATAATGTTATGCCTGATCGGTGTATATTGCACATGAACGACCTACCTATTCTTCTTGGTTTCTGCTCTCACTCTCTCAGCACCAATGGGGTCTCTGTAATTTTTGTTCCAGAGGAACTTGCTCTCGTCATTCATCTTGGTTGCCTCGTAGCCCAAAAATATGAAGCCGTCATCGTCCACACCAATCTCAATGTTTTTGGTGCCTTGAAAAGAAAGAGCCAGTTAGAAAGCAGTAACTCAACAATTTCCATGTGGTCATTCCATCCTGAGGAATAGACTTTTACTACCATTTATTGCACTTTGCTTTATTTTATCTTGAATACAGTCCTTTTTTCACTTCTGAATTATATCTTGTAAAACTCTACACCCTACATATGCTGTAAGTCACATATTCACATTCATATACTTTAAGGTGTTTCACTGGATAGTTGTATTTTCGTTAAAATGCTGAATGTACTGTATAACTATTCACCTCCGCACTGAACTGATGTTGTTTAAGTAAGTAAATTCTAAGGGAAATTCATTTAATCACTCACTAGAGTTGGATGTAAATACTGATACCCCTCCCATGTCATATAGAGCTGGAGCCCGAAGCACTGTGTCAGAGCTAGGCTTGCTATTTTACCCTGTTTCTTGTCTTTATATTAAGCAAAGCTAAACATTTCTGGGCTCCAATTTCATATTTAACAAAAATTTTAGATGAGCAATAAATGAATGTGCAGTTTTTCCTATTATTACATACTGGGGATGATTTTTATTTGCAGTATTTGTACTGTGAATCTAAAGCCAGGATGACTGACCTGGTTGGGTCTCAGCTGTGACCGGCTCAGTTGGTAAAGTGGCACAACCCACTCCGGCCTCATTGACAGCCGATACACGGAAACGGTACGTCTGACCTGCCTGAAGACCCGACACCTAGATGCCACAAGAAGCACATCAAATATTTATCGGTGATTATTTAAACATTTGGACCTGCAGAGACACAGAGAAATGGAATTCTGGGGTGCAAGTTTCTGCTAGGTGTTTTTTTGAATAATTATCATACTTGATCTAACATGTGGATTGTTTGTCCTGTTGTATCAGGTAATGAACAAATCCTGAGCATGTTTAGAGTTTCACTCACCTTGTAGCGTGTATCACAGATTAGACTGTCATTTAAAGCGGTCCAGTCGTCTGATTGGTCGCCTTGGCTGACTTCAAGCAGATAACCGGTGACAGGGCTTCGTCCTTCGTACAGCGGAGTCGCCCATAAGAGCACCAGGGAGTTATTTCTTACTTCCCTGAACTCCAGGTCAGAGGGGCAACCTTAGAGAAAGAAACCAAGGTCACAGAGATCAGCGTCAGTGTTTTTGTGCAGAGGACATATAACTGCAGAGGAAGCAATCCCAAGCCTGGGAACAAAGAGATCACAGTATGACTTCATTTTGAAATAAACTACAAGAAAGATAGTTCCCACATTTAAACCAACCAAACAACACATTTATATCGCGATGTAAAGTCATACCAAGACAAACCAGAAATAACCGTGAAGTCAAAATGAGTGCAGTGACTTTCCTTAATCTACCCCGACTGACTTCATGCCGGCACATGGTAGTTAATTTGCCTAATGATTTTCGGTCACTTTTAAATTATTAATGGTACAGAGGAAAGCCCATTTGCCAAGATTAACGAGCTGCGCTTTCAAAGTGGCACATTTGAGAGAGCCTCTCTCTATTTTCAATATTAATGGCACAAGAAGCTGATATGAGCTGGGCCAGAACTGGTGGGCCAGCTACTAGGGGAAGACTGTGTGTGTGAATGCGTGTGTGTGTTTTCAAAATTTTATCATATGCTCTTTTATGTAATGGGACTGACGCACGCACACTTATATTGTTTGAATCTCTCTAGACGTTTTCATCTTACTCTCCAGCCCAAATGAGAGAAGAGGGGAGATATTAAAATGTTAATATTTTTTCTAAGTCTTCCCCAGTTATTATTTGCTTACAGCAACAAGCTTAACAAGCGGCAGCAAAAGGCTTCTAGAACTTGTTTGCCTATTAAGATACATGCAGGCTATCTTTACAAGTTGAGGGAAGTGGTTAGGGAACATTTATTCTGAGAAGAATGCCTGCAGACACTACTCAAGGCTAAAAAATTTACTTTACCTCCTCTGCATCTGTTTTTCAAGTAAAAAAAAAAGTGCATTTACACCTAATATTCTCCTACAATTGTACTTAAATAAAACATCAATTCAATGTAAATATGCAAGATTATTAATCACTTCTATTAAAGAAACTGATCATGATTTCAACATACACAGATCAGCCACAACATTATGACCACTGACAGGTGAAGTGAATAACATTGATCATATTGGTACTATGTGGTGTTCTGTTGGAAAACCTTGGATTTTAACATCCGTGTTGATGAGACTTAGACACCCAAATAAACATTGTCCCAGAACAAGCACACTCCATCATGCAAATGGCAATCCCAAATGTCACTGGCCTACCCCCACAGGAAAATGCACCCCACCACATGGCAAAAACATCAACCAATCAGGAACATCTTGAGGAACATGACAATCGCCCAAGATGTTGATTTGACCTCCAAACTTCCTTCACTCCATTCTGATCAAGCATCAACAGGATG
>OMNN01089490.1:0-18778 GCA_900302755.1 Chromis chromis
GTTCCAATGTCGGAATACACTTCATGACATTGTGAGCATGAACTATCACGTGGTTCCAGACCCTCAACACACACTCCCTACACTCTCCCACACCCACACCCACATATATATGGAACTGCAAATACCCATGCCTCTGTGTGTTATTGCGGACAGTATTTTGTCACAAGTCCTATCACAGCTCCACTGGTGCTATTGAAGTGTAATGTTAGACTTTGAACTTTGATTGCACCATTGATGTATATAGTGTGTGTGTGTGTGTGTGAGTGTGTGTGTGTGTGTGTGTGTGTGTGTGTGTGTGTGTGTGTGTGTGTGTGTGTGTGTGTGTGTGTATATATATATATATATATAGTGTACTTTGATGTACATGTGTCCATGTTGTCTCTGTGCAAATTGGTTCTTTCTGTATATAGTTATGGCTGATTGTATATATATTTTGATAAAAAATGGCACTACAGCATGTAAAAATGTAAAGATATGCTCTGGGTTAAATAACTAATATCTATATCTCCTCCCTCGTTAAAATTTGAATTTATGAAAATGCAAATTGATTAACTTAATAACTGGTTACAAGATGTCTCCTACATTACTGAAAGTCTATGCTCTGAGTTCGCGCAGTGCAGGCTTTAAGTTTCCACATCACACTGGTACAATTTGTCTGTTGTACCAGCTGAAATTTTAAATACAGTGTGAAACTCTGGACACATATCATTATATAACTGATCAGGGGCAATAAATCAGACTATGGTTGTGCTTTCCAAATTTCCAAATCCGAACTTCGGGACAATCTAGACAAAACACAACGCAAACAGCCAAACAACTCACTACAGGATAGCAGACATGGTTATAGAATCACACAAAAAAGTTGCAGCTAGGTTAAAAAGTGCTAATGGGCCATTCCTTTGTCTGCCAGGATGAAAACTGGCCTGGCTCTAGCTCCAATTCAATTGACAACAAAAGCCTGCAATAAATAAAAGCTTTCTAAAGCTTCTAATGCTCATGTTTGGTGAACGTTGTCAATGCTATCTGCTTGATCTGTATTGTTTTACACCTGATTTCTTAGACTTGGCTTGATATAAGATTTATAAAATTGCTTTTCATTAACTTTTTTTCTATTAAAAAACAACACAATAATCAATTTTGTGCTTCATATTTGCATATCAACTAGGCAACACTGAAATTGCAGATACATTTTTCTGCACCATAAATATGGGCGGAAGTTGGAGCACCCAGTAAAACACCACACAGGCACAGGGAAAACATGCAAACTCCAATTTTTAAAAAAACTCACCAGTCTCTTCATCAATGGCAAATCGTCCAAGCCCACTCCCATCGTGAATGGAATACTGAATTTCTCCATCTCTGCCAGTATCGTCATCATTAGCAGTGACTTGGAGTACGGTAGTTCCAATCCGGGCGTTCTCTTTAACTTCTCCTGTCAAGGCAAAGTGGGAAAAGTATGGAGCATAGAGATTTTCGTTGACATCTACCACCTCCACCTCCACAAAGGTGACAGAGAGAAGGGAAACAGGTCTTCCCTTGTCCTTGGCCTTCACAGTGAGGTTGTAGAACTGCTGGGTTTCGTAGTCCAGCTCCTTTGTGAGACGAATAGCTCCACTGGTCCTGTCAACCTCAAACCACCCATTGTAGTCATTGGCTAGAGAGTACCGGACCTGGCCTCCTAACCCCATATCTGGGTCCTGGGTTTCTAACCAGGCCACAACTGTTCCTACTGGGAGGTCCTCCAAAGCCCTTGCTCTGTATACACTTGGGATAAATAGTGGGGGACAGTCATTTACATCCTCCAATATGATTTTCAAAGTGGTAACAGAAAACTTCTGGCTCCCTTTCTCTCCTTTGTCCCGAGCTTCAATCTTCAGGTAAAAAGTAGAAACAAACTCCCTATCCAGTTGGCCAGCAACATACACTATCCCATTAGTGGAGTTGATACCAAACTGGGTGGTGCTTGTCAAAAAAGAGTACATAATCTTCCCATTGGATCCAAGATCTTTGTCAGTGGCCTCAACCTGGATGATATCTGTACCTATGGCAGTGTTTTCAGGTATGACAATTCTGTAGCCTCCTTCTTGCAAAAACTGGGGTGCATTATCATTTCCATCCTCAATGTAGACAGTAAGCAAACGCCAGGCAGTTTTCTGTGGAAGGCCAAGGTCATAGATAGTTAGGTTGAGGAGATAATGATCTCTCTTTTCTCTGTCCATCGGCAGGAAGACACTGATAAGGCCAGTGTGCATGTCAATGGTGAAACAGCTGTCAGTGTTTCCATCTGAAATAGAGTATAGAATCTGACCATTGAATCCTGTATCCCCATCGTAGGCATTAACCTTGAAAACACTTGAGCCAACCTTAAGGTCTTCAAGCACAGCAATATCTGTGGGAAAGGTTTTGTCAAACTGGGGGGTTTGTCGATTGACAGAGAAAAGGTCAATGAAACCTTCCTCAATTTTAGGTTTGGTGCTAGCTTTGGACTTTTTAAGTAACTTTTCGGCTAATTTTTGGGCCACCCTTGTTTCTTCACAGGTCAGTCGTTTGGGAGGAGATTTCCCATAAACAACTGAGATATTAACAAACATGGGATCCGAAAAGTTCTCACCATCTGTGGCAGTTATTTTTAAGCTAAAAGCATTGTTCTTTGGATTGGCTGTGGCAAGGGAATGTTGCAGTGCAAGGATCCCTGAATCTGGGTTGAGATCAAAGTACCCTTGCTCATTTCCTGAAATTATCTTATATTTCACTAACTCTAACTCATCTATATCAATCGCAGACATTGTGGTAATCACTTCATCTACTGGGAAATCCCCGGAAATCACCCCCTGGCATGCTACCTTCTCAAACAATGGCTGGTTATCATTTACATTTTCCAGGTGGATTGTTACATTCACTTCACTCTCTCGCCTGTATGGTGACCCCCAGTCAGATGCTCTGACAACAAATACAAAACTCTCGGGGGAGGATTCAAAATCCAACTCTTTAGTGGTGCTGATAACACCAGAAAACTGATTGATTTTGAAGGGCAATGGCTGCAGGCTGGAAATGCTGTAAGTTATGTATCCATTTTCACCTTTATCTTCATCTACTGCAGAAACTGTTAATACATTGGTCCCAACTGATACACTTTCATTAACAAACACCTCATAAGAAGACTGAGCAAATGTTGGTGTGTTATCATTGGCATCCATAATAGTTATCCGCACTTTAACTTTGAGATCACTATCTATTTCCAATACCTCAAGATTAAAGACATCCTGGGACACCTGAGTGAACCAGCGAGTGGTAGAGATTACACCTGTTAGGGTGTTAATCTGAAAAAAAGCAGAATCTGCAGAGGGTGTCAGGATATATTCTGCATCATCTGGTTCTGGACGGATTTTAACAGCCTCTAAAATTGTGCCTGGTGGAGAAATTTCATTGAGACTAATAGCATACAACTCCTGCTCAAACTTAGTTTCTGTTGTTTGCCTTTTCTTGACCATTATATGAACAACCTTAACAGCAGAGAACTTTGGTGGGGTTCCCCTGTCTTTAGCCTGCAAGGTGAGGTTACAGCCATCAGGGTAAATCTCCCAATTTACTGACTCAAAAGCTTTAATGGCAAATGCACCTTCTACAGATCTCTCTACAAAAAACTTCTCTGAGGGGTCTCCACCCACAATGAACACTGAGTCTGTTTCTCCATTTAAGCCTTCATCTTGATCCTCGACAGTGACCATGGCATACACAGGGTTTTTATCCAGATATGACGGGGTGTGGGTGATTACATTCATTACTGGGGCATGGTCATTCACACGCTCTACATGGACAAAAAGCTTTGCTGTGCTGCTGACCCCATTATTTCCATAGAGCTTCATGCCACGGTCCACTGCCAGGATTTCTAAGTCATACCGGTTCTGCTCATCAACATTAAGCTTTCCACTGAGAGAAACAACTCCGCTGGTTGGGTGTACAGCAAACAGTTCCATTTTCTCCTTGAAAAAATAGTAAAACTCTCCATTGGAGCCAATATCTGCATCTGTGGCTGTAACTTGTGCTATGCTAGTCCTGAGAGGGGTGCTCTCCGCTATGGTCACGGAGTATGTGGTGGGTGAGAACAAGGGCCGGAGGTCATTCATATCCAAGACCTGAATGCTGACTTTGGTCCAGGTCTCAAGGAGGGCCTCTCCCTTGACAGAGGCTTTCACTGTCAATACATAATTATCCTGAATCTCTCGATTCAAGATGGCTGCATTACCACCCTTAGTCCTGATGCGCAAGAAGCAGAAGTCACCCAGCACAAACTCTTCTGCCTTGAAAAACCCTTCATCATCACCAGAGGTGATTCTGTAGCGGATTTCCCAGGAGCGCTGGGACAGGTGAATTCCCATTTTAATTTTACTGTTGGCATAGGTGCGTGCTGCTGAGTTTTCATAAACTGTGGCATGGTAGACAGACTGAGTGAAGCCAAAGTGAAATCCATCCTGAGGAACTCCCTGGGTATTCTGGCTGTAGCAGGTAGGTGGCTTCAAGAACAGCAACAGCAGCATCAGGGCCAGGCCTAGGAGAGGGGCTCGCATGCCTGCCCACTGGCCCATCTTCACATCCATTCCATCATAACTCCGTCCTAAAAAAAAAAGATAGAGGCAGGGAGAGAAAGTTAAGCTCCAGGGGGAGGGATTTAAAGCAAAAAAAGGCATACACATATCCACGACTTGACCTATCAGCTCGCAGCCCTTACTAATTATCCATTGGACAGAGGAGACTGACTACAAGTGGGAAGGGAGGGGGGCATCCACAGTTACTGAGCAACCCAAATTAAGGCTGACATCATCCTTGTGTGTTATTTGGACAGTGGCAGTCAATTGCAATGTTCAGAAAAACCAGAGCTGGTTTGAGAAGGAACAAAATAATTGCATGTCTAGGAAGATGAGTGCAACATCACTAAAACAAACACTAAAGAAAAAAATATGCAGAGGACAAAATGATGGGCTTCTACATTATGACCCTATCATAACCCTTTTCCTGAAATACATGAAAACTGTAGCCCTGCATTTCAAAACCATGTAATATGTCCAGAAATAAACCAGATATGGTTTTGAAACTGAGAGGCATGTAGCTGCTGCTTTCAGATTTTGTTCTCTTTTTAAAAAAGAAATTGTGTTCTGAATGTAAGAGGCCACAAATATGTGCCCATCTGGGGTTTGTGAGGAAAGCCTGATCCAGTAAAAGCCAATTGTGGCCATAGGAGTGCCACAGTGGTCTGCATCCTGATGAGTCTGCACTTTTCACCAGAAGGGATGGAGGGGAAAAGAAAGACTTATAATAACACAGTGCTGAAACACACACCTAAATCTACAAATTCTCAACAATGTACACAGTTCAACACAAGTGCACATTGCTAATTCAAGAGCACAAACTATTTTACTCTTAGCTTCTGACTGGAAGAAAAACTGGCTTTGTGCATGTGACCAAAAACTACCTCAGCTGAAACAATGCAAACTGATGCCAAAGCCTGCATTTAAATACAATTTAACAGCTATTCGGGGAAGAAAAGGGTTACAATACACCCAAGTGAAATGCAGAAAACAACACTTCAGTTTTTGTCTGGCCTTAAACTGTCATCTCGGTGTCAATTTCAGTAAGTGATTGTAGAGGAGGGACGGGAGGTTGGGGGTTGGGGACCTTTACTACTGAAAGTTTGTCATAGCAATCTCGCTTAGTTTTACTGGGTCAATACATCTCTTTTAAAAAGCAAGGGCTAGCAGGGAGGCACTGTAATAATGCTTCAACTCTCGATTAACCTTTAAAACTCTATGGATTTAAATTTCTATTTCTATTTCTCTCTCTCTGTCTTTCTCCCTCTGCTTATACACACACACACACACACACACACACACACACACACACACACACACACACACACACACACACATATATAGCAGCCACAGAGGCAGATTGCTAACATATGCTAGCTAGTTTTGCTTGATACAGTTAAACGTTGTGAGCTGCAGGTGGCATTATTTTGTCAAACTACAAACATCCATATGTCTACAGAATTAAATTAGAAATCAAGATTTTATTGGTTTATATGTTCCTACTCCTGGTTTTTGTCTTCTTAATGATGACTCCAACATTACTTTAAAGCAAATTCAGCTTAAAATGATATTTGCAGGGTTTACCTCGGCAAAAAAAACAATTCTAAAACACTGGTTTGATCTTGATATGTGTATGAAGTCTTTTTGGATTAACAGCCTTCTCAATATTGTCAACTTTGAACACACAACTGCACGACTTAACCAGGCACAACCTGCAACTGTGAAAGCTTGGAACTCTTTTTTATCTAGGATAATCTCATGGACCAAGGACAATAACTAAAAAACTACGTACATGGACTCTGCCTGCCGATACCTATACTCTGTGTTGTAATAAATAACTTGATTGTAAATGACACTGGATATGTCTGTAACCCCCTCACCCCCTCTCCAGTTATATAATAAAAATGTTGATCACAAAAAAAAAGATTTTATTGGTTTAAGAAATGATTGGATGCGCCACATGAGAGTTTAATAATAAACATACTTGGTTTCAGCAGGAAAGGTTAATAATTCTTAAAACATCATATTCCTTTGAAGAAACTGAAAAAGACACATAGGAAACTAAATTCATTTCAGTACGTCTGCTTTTCTGCTTGAGTGTATAGCTGTCATGCTGTTTCTATACTAAGAAACCCCAGAAGCATGTGTTTGCTAAATGTTTGCCACACACCACAAAAGACAGTGACACAGAAAAACACTATCATTCTCCAACAAGACACCCTACTTACTGTGAGGTCTATACACCCTCTAATTAGCTTTTCATTACAGGCTAATTGGCTTTGAACTGTGTGGCAAACAGCAACCAATTGGTTGCACAGCTCTGACACACTGCTGCTTCCACTAGGAGACTCCAGCCAATCAGCTGTTGATATTTACTACAAACAACAGATCAGTGTGCATCAAAATTAACATT
This sequence comes from Chromis chromis, assembly GCA_900302755.1. Classification (NCBI taxonomy): domain Eukaryota; kingdom Metazoa; phylum Chordata; class Actinopteri; family Pomacentridae; genus Chromis; species Chromis chromis. The sequence continues at coordinate 7,000 of OMNN01089490.1, forward strand.
GTCTCCACTGCCTGATCCTTCAAAACTGCCCTACCCTGTGTTCATATCTAGCCTTACACTGTTTCCAGATGGTGCTGGTCATTTTGGTGAAACTGTTAAATTGGACTATGTAAGACATGCACACATCCATGGCCACAACATTGTGCAAAGTCCTAAATAAATTTTATATTTTACAAAATCGGAATTCAGTGGTAAGAACTAAAGAGAGGCGCACACTCTACCAGTTGTAGTTTGAAAACGCCACTTTGCATCGAGTTTTCTAAAGAAATGCATTCAGACACTCTCACCACTCTCACAATACTTAAACTCTCACTCTCACTTGCAGCTCAGTGAAATCCCTGTTCCACAGTTTCAGCTGTGCTAATAAACCATGGCTACACCCAATGTTAACACCTAGATATTGAAACTGGCCATCCATAATACATAGGACCATAATTACTTATGAAACTCTTTATTTAATATACACCTACCACTGTAGTTGCTTTGAAAATCATCTTCTATACCAGCCATAACTAACAGTAAGCAGTGATTGTGAATTCTGTCACCCAACCAGTCTCCACCTTCACTAATGATCAAGACTGAGGTTCAGACCCAGACCAGTGTAAATTGCCAACTTAGCTTAGCAAGATTTTAGCACAAAAAGCAGAGGTGGCGCAGAAAGATAGAATAAGACCATTGGTGTGTGAATGTGTGTGTGAATGGGTGAAAGGCGCTATATAAGTGCAGACCATTTACCATTTACCATTTACGGAGAAGATAGAAAAGAAGAACACAAATTTGATTTCACAATCAAATTGTTAATTAATTCTTTATTCTTTGGTTTTATTGCTACTACTGTTTAGCACCCTGTTTAAAGAGGAATTTCATTGACCGTTGCAAAGAAAAACAAGCAAGAATGAGCTACATCACTAAACTAGCACATGTAGCCCCCTCTTTATATACACCTGCCAGCCATATAGAAATATATATCTGTTTGATGTAAAATGTCAATGAAGCATGAACACCATCACCAGACACAAAAACATATCATCTAAATAAAAATTGTGTTTTCTCAGTTAAGAAAGGGTTCACTGCCAAATATTGTTGTGCAACAAAACAGTGGGGCTGTTTTCTGTCCTACTGTGATAATTACAGTCTCCTCTATCTGGATGAAGTGTGGGAAGACAAGCAGAAAGACAGAATGGCAAATGAGAGGGAATAGAGAGCATAAGAGGTGGAGGATAAAACAAACAGTACAAGACAGAAGAACGAGACAGATAAAGAGAGATGGGGATAGTGTATTATGTCATCTAAGCAGAGAACTGCAGTACAATGGTGCCGAAACTACGACTGTTCACTCTGGTTAACAAATCAATAAGCAAAAAGGCATCCATTGGGCCAAAAAAACTCAATCACTCACAGTCTATTAGTCTTTCTTTGACTATTTCTAAGGATATTGCCAAAATGCATCACTTTAGAGTATACCATCTCAGGCAATTTTTGGGCATTTCAAACTACAAACTGAATAGATCTCCATTCATTGCCCAGGTATTCGGTTTTCAATTTTAGAATCTGAACAATCATTTTGGGGTTTTTCCAGATTCTTAGCCATCCAGGTCATGGTAATCAGGTCATGCTTCAATAGAAGGCAACAGGACTTCTTTTTCCATTCTTTAAGATGTTCTTGATTTTTGTGGTTTTTTTAAAGTAGCATTTCACCTAAATGCTCTAGAATGGTTTTGTCTTTGCAGACAAACTGAAATTCATTCGATCTGCAGTTTTGTATCAAGGAAATATCCTGTTCTGCCCTCCAAAGAGGTCAACAGTAAAATAAACTTTAAACCTTTTCTGCTTCCACAGCATAAACATTACTGTCAAGCTACTGCACTGAGAGCAACAGCTTACTGTACACACTACATTCACTAAACTGAACAAAACAAAAACTAACAGACAAGTCTGCTTCTTGTATTGCAATGGAAAGCTGGTGCAAAGACAAATCAGCTCAGGTTTAACTCACGGGTATACACACGTGGACGTGGTGTTCCTGTCACTACAGTTGCACATATTATTCAGAAGTTTAAGGTCCACGGGATAGCCAACCTCCTTGGATGAGGGAAGAGGAAAATTGATGACAAATTAGTTACTCAAGCATGGCATGGTCTCTCCATCAAACACAATCATCAGTGGTTAGTCGGAAGCAATAGTTAAGGAGGTAGGAAAGTATGAACCTCAGCATGCATTCAGCCTCACACACCTTAATTATATACGATCTTATCCCATATTAGCATTTTTTGATTGGACCCTCAAAGAGTAGGATAATTGTTTTTAAAATTTCTTAAATTCACAGTTACAAAAAGTAATTGTTCCTGTATGGAAGAAACCAGTGCTGATAGTCAGTAAGGAACAGGAAATATTTGAAATCTGTCACATTATCATAGTTTGTAGACTATCCATGTTGCTGTAACTCAGCAGTCGCAACCAGCTGTGGAAGGCAATCCAACCTTCATCTCACCGCAGCTGGCTCCGTGTCGCACTGGGAGGCTAGCCACTCTGGCCTGGGCAAGTTCCCAAGAACTGCACAACACTCATTTTAGCCACTGTTTTATACTGCTACAGTTTTGAACCATGGCCCCACATAGGTCTCCGACTGGTCCGAAAAACAACAACCCGAAAGTCATGAAATGTGAACTGTGCAACATGTTTGTTATCGTACAAGAAGAAGATTTTACCGACAGTGCTTTTATCTGCATCAGAATCACCCAACTGCAAGACCCCTTCATTAAACTGAAAGGATAAATTAAGATGCTAAATGAGTGGAATGCTATTTAAAAGCAGCAATCTAAAATACAGGACAATTTTAACAGCACTGTTTTAGTATTTTCTACCACAGGCCTAGTGTATCACATTCCCTATCATTTTTTGTTCATTTGGCAATTGGGTTCGATTTTACCTGCCACACTCACATATGATCACTGCCAGGCTTGTTGAATCTAAACATCACTAAATAGAACCTGTCTGGCATTGTGAAGTAGCTAAAGGGTCTCAAAAAGCAGCACATGATGCCACGTTCTAAAGAGATTCAGGAACAGATGAGGAACAAAGTCATTGACATTTATCAGTTGGGAAAGGGTTACAAAGCTGCTGCTAAGGCTCTGGGACTCCAGAGAACCACAGTGAGAGACATTATCCACAAATGGAGAAAACATGGAACAGTGGAGAACCTTCCCAGGAGTAGCTGGCCTACCAACATTTCTCCAAGAGCGTGTCGATATCTAATCCAGGAGGTCACAAAAGAACCCAGACGAACATCAAAAGATCTGCAGACCTCACTGGCCTCAGTTAAGGTGATTCCACAATAAAGAAGACACTGGGCGAAAATGGCATCCATGGATGAGTTGCAAGGCGCAAAACCACTACTGACCAAAAAGAACATAAAGGCTCGTCTTGTATTTATAAAAAAATATCTGGATGAGCCCCAAGACTTTTGGGATAACATCCTGTGGACTGATGAGTCAAAGGTGGAAAGGTCAAAGGTCTGTACCTTACTATGTTAAGCGCTGTGAGATAACATATGTTGTAAATTTGTGGTATATAAATAAAATTCAACTGAACTGAACCTCTGAGTGGCTCAAAAAGAACAAAATTGAGGTTTTGGAGTGGCCAAGTCAAAGTCTGGACTTGAATCCAATTGAGATGCTGTGGCAAGACCTTAAAAGGGCAGTTCATGCTCATAAAGTTTTTCATAAAGTTTTATATAAATCTCATAAAGTTTTTTGTTTTTCTAGTGCGCATGCGCCACCGTGTATGCAGCCTGTTACAGTAGCTCCTGACCGTTTACTACTTTTTCGCACTTTATCTTATTATTTAACGTACTTATTTACTATTCTTGTTGCTAGCAGTTATTAAGCAATTCATCCTGCTGAGCTGAACAACTGCATGGATGCATTTTTTTGTTTAAACGAGGGATCAGCTGATCGCTCTGAGGCCGGTCGGCATGACGGCCAGATCTACCGACATCCCTGAAGAGATCTGGAGAAAAACACACCGAGGTTGCAGAGGAGGAAATAAGCTGAGGAGGAAAGAAGCCAGGCTGAGACAACGGAGGCTGATGGAGAAGAGGAGTTATAAGCCGTGTCTCCCCTCCGTTACCATGGGCAACGTGAGGTCGCTGGCTAACAAGATGGAGGAGCTAACAGCGCTAGCCGGGAGTCAGAGGGAGTTCCAGGAATGTAGTTTGATGTGCTTTATGGAGACATGGCTGCACCAGGACATTCCCGATGACAATGTTTCTATCGAGTGCTACCAGACTGTTCGGGCCGACAGGGAATACACCGGGAGCGGAAAGAGGAAAGGAGGCAGGCTTGCCGTTCTAGTGAACAACCGTTGGTGCAACCCTGCTCATATCACCATCAAGGAGCGTATCTGTTGCCCGGATACTGAACTCTTGGCCGTTGGACTCCGTCCATTCTATTTACCTCGTGAGCTTTCCCATGTTATTATGGTGATTGTTTACATCCCCTCCTCTGCTAACCCGACAGCGCCCAGGAGGCACCCCAAAATTGCAATTATATTGTGCCAGGGGGCACCACAAAAATGGAGAAATATTCATATTCAACGTTTTTAAATTGAACAGAGCTGCAGACTGCAGTGTAGTTTGAAATTGGAGTCAGAAGTGAAAGTTTCTTTGAATATCTCCCGAAATAAGTTTTTTTTAGTGTTGACACTTAGCAACACCCCAGAGATCATACATACAAATATAGTCCAGTGGCAGGTAGCCATAAACCAGGTAGCCACTGTTGCTTCTGCTTGCTCTGGGAAGGGTTCTGTTGGGTTCTATCTTTTCTCTTGTGAAAGCGCTTCGAAATGTCTGTAGATGTGATTAAGCGCTTTACAAATTGAAGTTGATTGATTGATTGATAAACCCTGCTACACTCCACACTCATGGTGTGGACAACATTAATAACCCTGAACTCCCAGAATGCATTGCAGCACAATAGTCCCATACTTTCTACCACCTCTGCGAACTGTCAGATCTGTCAGGTTGACCATGCCCAGGAAGAACAACACATAGGACACGTCACAGCGATCAGCTGATGCCTCTGAAGAAGACTGCAGATGACAGTCGAAACATGTCAGGTAAAGAAACATCTCCTACGATTATTGTCTGAAAAAAGAAACCTCAGAATAATAAACTTTGATTGTTTACAAAGAGCTGTAGAGAGAAAAACAGTGTTAAGAGATGATGTGGCACCGGAAGAGCTATAGGATAAAAACACTGTTTCATGATGTAGATTGTTGCACATGAAAGGCTGTGAAGAGAAAAAAACTTTCCCACTAGCCTCCTGGAAACACTCGCATCAAGCATGCCTAAACAAATTTTTGAAGTGATCAACAAGAACGATGGGGCTGCTGACTGCTGAGTCCTTTTTTGACACTTTTAGTTCTGTTTTTGAGGGTTTTTTTGGGCTATGGTCTTAAATTTTTGATCACCTGATGAACAGTCTGTTTGTTTTAAATGCAGTTTTCAATAAATTGCCTACTCTCTATTTTTTGTCTCTTGCTCCTGTGTCTCCTTTTTGCATTTTGAGGCTCCACTTACAACCTGGTTACGATCCACCAGCGCGAAATCCGAATATTTGTAATTTTTCCCCTGGTCTTAAGATTTTGTTCAGGAGTGTACCATAGAAGGTCTTTAACAGTGTCCTGAACACTCCTCAACCATAAACTAGACTGGTCAAACAATACAGATGTCCTGTATATATCCTTTGAACACCCAGGTACTTGTATTCTTCCACCGTCTCTGCGGTCCCTGGATGATTAATGGTGACACAAACAAGTGCTTGTCTATAATAAATGAGTGAGCAGTGTGCAGAACCTGCACCATGATTTTTAATGTCACACTCCTAACTTTCTCCCATTCTCTCTTACAGACACCGACACACCAGTGTTGACATTGGCCTGTCTCTCCATACTTTTTCCATAAAAAAATCATACTCACACGTCTCTAAATTCTACCAATCACTGCTGTTTTCCAAATTATATAATCTAATGTTGTACCACTGTTATTACCCCCACATTAGACAAAGTCACATGAAAGCAAAATAAGTTTGCTTGGATCAGGGTCCAGCATGTTTGGCATATAGCTGACTGTAAAACATGGAGTGAGCTCATATGTGATATTGGAATGCTTGAGTGCAAAAGGAGTAGGGGAAATGATATACTATAAGTGAATTTGTATGCCCAATTATTGAATAGAAAGATGACATGGGGAGGTATACTCACTTTTCTACCTAACCTGTTTGTCTTTAAATATACATAGAACCAAAAACCCTAAAATTTAACCTTGAAACAGTATTTTTGTAAGATTATATAATTCTGAAACATATTGTGAAACTGTATGGTGGTGTACTCACTGCATGTCAAACAATATCCTCACATATAAATTGGACATTAATAATAAAAGAGGACTCACACAGTGGCAAATTTCTATTTTACTCTCATTAACTGATGATCAGTCTGTTTGGTGAACAATGAGCAGTAATCAGTTTTTGTAGCAATTAATCTATGCTTTCATTTCTCTCACAAATTCAGGTCAGTAGTTAAAGTCTTGTGGTTCCCATGATCGCAATGACTGAACACTCTACAAACATTTTCCCCTTAAGGTTTGTCAATTAATTCACCCAGATTTGTATGTCATTTTCAAAATGTACAACCTCTTGGGGGTTCCATAGATCCATTGCAATTGCAGCAGGTATGCAAGAAAAACAATTTGCAGGCAATAGCAGAAATAGCCTGATTTCTGTTGTTGTAGTTCAGTTGTAGAGGTAATCAACATGTTAATATCAACCAGACACCAAACTGACTGATTCTGCACCACTCAGCCTTGAATGGTCAACATCAGTGTGGTCCAGACCCAGACTGAGATGTGAGAGGTTCTCCTAGGAGAAAATCAGGCTGGGTTCCACGACCAATGACTGACAAGAATGTTTTTTTTCTAAATGTCCTTTTGGCCAATGATGAGGCGCCAGCCATTTCCTCAGTACTGGTACAGTGAGAGGCACAGAAGAGGAATTCCTTCTGTTAGCAGTTACAACACACACACACACACACACACACACACACACACACACACACACACACACACACACACACACACACTTGTAGTATCATTACTCCCTTGTATTGTCAGCTTTGTTCTATCGCTCGCATTCAATCTGTGTCGTGTCACTCCTCCCTGATTCTCACACACAAAGCTCCACCTCCTCCTCCCTCCCCCTTATTTCCTCCTTCCTTCCTTCATATTCACTCCTGTTAGTCAGATGCACTGACCATTTCTCTCATCTCTTTTCTTGTCCTTGTTCTTTTCTTACATCTATTCCCTCCTCATCAGTCCCCCCATTTCTTCTTAGCCTTTTTTCTTCTCTAACCTTTTCTGCTTAATTGTTCTCCTCTGACCTTCCTCTCTTTGTTCACCCATCTCCCTCCCTCACCTCAGCAATAAACTTTGTGTTCGTGTCAGTGGTGCAGGTGACATTACCACTCCAGAGAGATCTGGTTTTTAAATTAGTGAAAGGTTCATTCATCAGTTTTGTTTATCCTTCCCCTCCTCCCTTTCTCCGCTCCCCTTCCTTTCTTGGTATCATGTGGAAGTCCACTCAATGCTGAGCACAAAAGATATTAATTGGCTCCTCTCTGTGCAAAGTACTTTTTTGTATTTATATCCTTGTTTACACACAAGTATTAGGGAACTAGGCAGGGATTCATAGCATTTTATTAAATCAAATCCAAAGTCCTTATCAAATCTCATTACGTTAAGCTTTCATTATTTTCAAAATGCCAGAAATTTTGGTGGCAACTACTATATTAATCAATATTAGCGGTGATGAGGTTTAATGAATGTTCACATCCTGTAGCTCCAACCTGAAAGCAACAAAAAATCTGTAAATGTTGGCTGCGGATTGATACTTATGGCTGTAGTGAACAAGTGAACAGTTATTTCAGTTTCAGTTGACAGCTAAGGAACTCAGCAGGCACAGAGATGAGTTTGTGGGGTAGCTCACCCCCTCCTCCCTTGAAGGGAGGTTAGAGGCTTTTCAGAATCAATACAAGGGTTGAATAGGAGGAGTGCAAAACTGCCATATGGGTGCTCTCAGACCAACTTTGTGACTTGGAGGTACAATTCACAAACTTAGCTCCTCACAGCAGCTTCTTCTGCACATCAGCTCTTCTGATGGAAGAGTGGTGATCTCACAAGATGGCAATAAATAAAGTGTGCAGCTTTGTACTATATGCACTATATTGCCGCTGATAAGACCCCCTTTTTATGTTGCTGTTTGTCCATACTGAACCTAACAAGTCATTTTACTGCTGCTCCATAGGGTGCTTTCATGTACCATTCCAGAATCAGAGGTGTGGCATTTAACACAACATCATTGGTATCTAGTGTGGTACATTCCGCTCTCACTTTCACAGAGACATAAATTCAATTCTGTGACGATCTCCGCTGCTGGCTTAAAGGCAGTGGTGGAAAGTAACGGAGTACAAATACTTCGTTACTGTACTTAAGTACATTTTTCACGTATCTGTAGTTTACTTAAGTAAAAAATATAGAGTATACTTTGACTTTTACTCCACTACATTTTGCAGCTATTATCGGTACTTTCTACTCCACTACATTTCCAAAATGCACCTCGTTACATTTTATGGTTGATCTGTCACCAAAATGTTGTCTTCACAAAAAATATTGGTTACGTTTGTGCCTCGGAAGTTTAAACCAATCAGGTGCTGCTATCCGCCTCCAGTGACAGCAGAGCGTGCATTTAGAAGCGGCAGTGTGATTCTAACAATAACAGTCGATATGGACCCAGAGACTGAGCCCCCTGAGTCGAGCCACCCTTGGCCCAATTTCAAAGAAATGTTTAAATATATAGGCTCCAGGAATGAATCATGGAAATTCCAGTCTCTCAAAGACAAGTTATTTTCTCGGGCTTATACGTGTTAGCCAAGGTTATATTAAGGTGTTTTCATTATTTAGCTAACTTCCATGGGAACGTAAGGTGGTAAGCTAGGTTAGCTTGTAGCACATGCTAGCTCGACGTCATTTATAATGTAATATAGGGTCTAGCTTTTCTAGGTTGTTTAAAAAAAACATATCGGTGGTAAAAACAAACACTTTAGTGAACGTAATTTATCACAGGCATAAGCTCGTTTCTTTCACTTTAGCCGTTTAGCGGTCGCGATTACAGCATTCACGTTTAATATGGTTCGGTTTGGTTCCAAGAGTGTTGGTGGGGGGCTGTGAGTTTGCAGACCAGCACTGTCCAGTCAATTAATGTAAAACACTGCTGTGCATTTTGTTCTGAGCTCTTTAGCAGAGAGGTGTGTCAGTCTGAGCCCACAACTTTTAGCATCACTCCGCTCCACCGTTGGTTTTCCAGACAGACTAAAAGCCACAGCGCGATCTACTGTCTGTACTGGAGTATACAACACCAGCTGTTCACTGACGGGGCACAGAATGAGATGCACAGCTCCAACAATGAAAAATTATTATGTGGTGGTGAACGTTTATAATGAAACTGTATCTGTTTTTAAAAAATACTTTCTCTTTGTATGTTCTACTATTGTTGATAGAGTGAAAAGAGGTACAATCATATTTTCAGTGGAGTATTCCTGTAATACGGTGATATAATACCATTACCACAAAAGAATTATACAATAATATAGATTTTAGATAATATTGCCCACCCCTAGAATTAGGATTAATCAATGAATTAATAATATATTATTATTGTTGATTTATGTTCAGAGAAGACACAGATCACATCTCCAGCGTTACAATGACCTGACAGCAACGACTACTGAAAGGATCTTTAGTTAATTGTCAGTGAGGGATCATTTTTAAGTAATGTTCTTCAAAATGTCAAACTAATTAGTCAAACTAATTACCAGTACTAAAACTGTCTTATTAATAGCCTAGTCAGTTACTAGCCTAGTTCTTTCCATGTCAACTCTGGGTAAATTGTTTTCTATAATGCAGCCAACGGAGTCAAATGTTTTGCTTTGAATAGATTTACAATAAAATAAATGATTTGAAGATATAACCGTCTTCTTTAGGTTTTGCCTAATGATATTAGAAAATGCAGATGTTACTACTAGTAGTTCTTAAACCTCTGCAGATGCCATTAGTAATATTTACCAGCAACAACTCTGGTTTATTGTAAAGGTTACTTATGCTTACCCTCTGTGATACATTTCACGCTCCATTTTATAATTCTGTTGATTATATGTTACCTAACAGGGTAACACAGCCCCATACTATGTTTTTATTATTGAAATATAGGCCTGGATATTAATAGACAACCCATTGTGAGTACTTTTACTTTTAATAAGTACATTTAAAAGTAAGTACTTATTTACTTTTACTTAAGTAGGATTTTTATGTAGTACTTTTACTTAAGTATATATTTTGCTGGTTATCTGTACTTTTACTTAAGTACTGAGCTTCAGTACTTCCTCCACCACTGCTCTTGGGAAGCATTCAGAGTAAGTTATTGGGTTCATTTCTAGCTTTTGATGAATGATCAATCAATCAATCAACTTTAATTTGTAAAGCGCTTAATCACATCTACAGACATTTCGAAGCGCTTTCACAAGAGAAAAGATAGAACCCAACAGAACCCTTCCCAGAGCAAGCAGAAGCAACAGTGGCGGGGAAAAACTCCCTCATGGGAAGAAACTCCGAGCGGACCCAAGACTCTGAGAAAAGCAGCCGTCCGCCGTGACCGGTTGGGGGGAGAGAGAGAGAGAGAGAGGGAGAGAGGAGAGAGAGAGAGAGAGAGAGAGAGAGAGAGAGAGAGAGTGGCAGACAGGCCAGATAAAGTCGGCATGAGGCAGTTACATACATCTATAAAGTTGTATTTACAAATGTGCAATTTGACTATTAATAGTCCGTTAAATACTGAAACTAGTCTTTTGGTCTGGTGATAATCAGTGTCAGTCTGGAGTTTTTAGGCCGCGTTTCTGAGATGGGGTCGCGGTCCTGAAAAGGGGCTGCGGTCCCACGGTGGGGTCGTGGTGCTGAGGTGGGGTCACGGTCCTACGGTGGGGTCGTGGTGCCAGGATCGCAGTGGCCGGGGTCTGTAGCTCCTGGATTCCTGTCCTCTCGTCTTGCTCCCCACCTGTCAGGGAGAATAGGTCGGGAATAAGGGGCAGGTATCGGCTGGCTGTGGCAGAATCTGGGCAGTGTGTCGCTGTGGCAGGAGGTTCTGGTGGCAGCTGCTCGTGAGAAGGCAGGCGGAAGACAGGATGGGAACCGGCAGGGAAACGAGGTTGCATTGTCTATGGTCTGGCGGAGAATGAGAGCAGGACCTTAGTATTTATGGGAGCTGGCGAATTGAGTCCAGGTGAGCTGCTGCGTGCAGCTGTCACCACTCCAGCAATCAAGGAGGCTGTAGGCAAAGCTGATGATGAGGGAGAGAGTGAAGGGAAGCAGGGCTGAGCAAGAGGGAGTGAGAGGGGGAAGGAAGAGGGAGAAAGATAGAAAGAGGCAGGGCCCGAAGTGGGGATCTATTTGTTTTTAAGTCTCTGAATGGGCTGGCCCCTGAATACCTGTCTGACCTAATTCAACTTCATCAGCCCTCTAGAGCCCTTAGGTCAGCAAATCAGATGGTCTTAGAAGTTCCTCGATCCTTTTTAAAATCTAGAGGAGATCGGGCCTTCGCAGTTGCGGCTCCCACTCTGTGGAACGCATTACCTTTGTCTGTGCGAACTGCGAATAGCCTTTCCACTTTTAAAACCTTAC
>OMNN01089491.1:0-15953 GCA_900302755.1 Chromis chromis
ATGACATTACACACACACACACACACACACATATATATATATATATATATATATATCATAATATATAGAGAGAAATTCATCCACATACACGCATCCATCCATCCATCACTTTTTTTTCCCAACTAGCCTAAGTAGCATTAGCTAATGTGTTCTGAATGAATTATTAAGACAGAAAAAAGGATCTGCTGAACTAAGAAACTTTGTCCACACTTACACCCGCTTGACTCTCTCAAGACCCTCCACTCATCAGTCACCACTAAATCTCTGTGGCTTAAAGACACTGCTTGCAAACACCCTTCTAAAAAGTAGTATTTGATTGACAGCACTGTTCTGCTACCATATGGATTTGACAAACATGATGCGGTTTAAAGACAAGCCACCTACACAGTGTGGTTTATAGATAGAAAGAATAAACTGATTTCTTATGGGTATTTTTATGCATATATCAGCTTAAAGTAATCAAAGAAATGCTATAATCACTCAATTGGCAACAGCTGATTTAGTGCATCAATGACATTCATTTCTTTTGTAAAAGAAAAGACATATATTCAATATTGACCCCTACTGACAATTTGGAATCCAACTGCAGGAGAAATAACTGCAATGCCCAAAATTTGAATGGCCCCATCACTGTAGTGGGAGGGCTGTGTCAGTTTGTGCGTCTGTGTTTGTGGGTGGATGCACATTGCGAGTTCCAGGCAGACTGACTGTCTGCCGCTTTCTACATGTGTGTACGAGTGTCTGAACGTCTCCGTCTATCTGTGTGTGTTAAATGTGATCTTGGCAGGTTCCTGAAAGCCTGCTGAGCTGTGAAGAGGAGGTGTGATTATAATTTCAGCGCCCCACTGTTTCCACCATAGTTACATCAGTTCGTAGGACTTGCTACACCTATTTCCCCCGGTGCTCTTATTCATAACTCTTGCCTCCAAGGGCACAGACAGCAGCATCGGGGGTCAATTTACTTCAATCTAGACTAAATTAGAGTGGAGACAAATACAGCTATCAGCAAGTTCACATGAAGAACTATTCATTCACTGAATATTGTTTTTCTGAAATTTCAAAACGAGATCTGCAATTTTACACGACTATTGCCTCTCATGTTACCGATTTCATTTGGTCCCTGCTTCTGCCATCACATTTTCTATCCGTTTCGAAGTAATATTTGACATTGTGATTTCTCCTCTTGCTCAATGAGATTTTCAGGATTGTACGAGGTTAATGAAGTTGTTTTTATACATAGTTTAAGCCCTTGTTCATATATTGACTTTTTTAGTGTTCAGTTCCCATATAGGATCCATCTCTAAGGAGATTTTTGGGCTGCTCAAAACTATCTTGAGGTTTTCATACAAAGCCTTTTGCTGTCAAAATAAAAAAAAGATAAGATCCATCAGCACACTGACGCTATGGGGAGGGAGACAAACCAACAGAGACAGTGACATTCATTAAAAGGACTATTCTTGAGCTTGCTCCCTCACTGATGGATTAAAAGTGAATGTGCATGATTGACTGTACATGATGGTCATTAGAAACTACCTGCAATGTCACTTTCTGTATGTAAAAGCATGATAAAGGCAGACGAAATAGGTTATGTCCTGCTCAGTACATCAGTGGAGAACATTTCTAATAAGCCAGCAGATCCAACTTGACAGCTGCAGTATGTTCAGGCACAGCAACAAATGGTGAAGTGGACGGATGGACAGACACAAGTACTTCTACTGGGAATGCGTTTGTCAATCACGAGCCTAATGAGTTTTGTTTCATAAGGCATTAAATTAAATCCCTCACCTCTCGGTGTTTTGTAAACAACCCGGCATGACGCTGAAAATGTCATGTTTGCCAACGGATTCTCAGAAGTCTGCAGTTCAAGCAGAAATAGTCCGCTCAGTTGACACTCCATCATGGTGCATTAAGTTGAGCGGTTTGCACATCAACAGCAAGCTAACATTTCCAATAGGGGGAAAAAAAACACCTCCTCTGTAAAACCAAACGTGACAGCTCATTCTCACTGCTGCTCAAAGCCTGAAAGACAATAAGACAGCCTTTCACAACATCCAAGACTGAGTGCACCTGCTGATCAAACACCACCTGTTAAGTCTCATTATTCCATCATCAACATTGCTGTCACTCAATTTTCATATAAATACTATATTCCAGCCTCATTCTTCATTTGGACTGTCCCATCTATTTAGCCCAATGTTTGTATATGGAACAGCACCAACAGCTGATGAATGTCTCAAAACATGTTAGTATAAAATATGGTGAAGCATTCAATAACTTAAGTAATACCAGTTGTGTGTCTCTTAAATCCCCTCTAATGATAAAAGGTCAAGAAAAATAATAAACAAAAGCGCAGAAGTGTAAATATGGGAGAAACCCATATGAAGTAGACCAAAAACCTATTCAGCGACATTTTACTGTCACATATTTCCTGCCACATAAAGTTGCACAGCATTTACTCATAGACCTTTATCTGCTTTTATTCATTTATTTCTGTTTGTGTCACCCTGACAATATTATTCTTTCTTTCTTTCATTATTTGCCGAGACGACGTAAACATTACAGGCTTGTTGTCGTTGTGTTCTGCTTGTTGTTGTCTGCTGCATGTTCAAAGATTCTACATGCTCAAACATCTAAATCTCTACACTCCATAGACAGAAACTATACGAGATGTAAGCATGATATATTTGAAATATGATGTGATCTAAAAACTGCCCTGCGCGGTGCAAACCATTACGACTGTCTCAAGGTAATACACGTGATTAATTTGAGTTATTGCTCCATATGACCGAAGTGGACAGATTAGTAAGAACTACATGGCCAACACATAAATCCACACGCTTAGCCTTTTTATGGGAAGAACAGGCATCTTGTACTCGGCAAGAATAAAGATAATTTCCTTTTGCATCTAACACAACTCATCAATCAAAATATCCCCCCAAATCCATAAACGGCAGAGGCAGTAACAGATGTGACATTGGTTTGACTTGCGGCCCTTTGTTAGATCATTTCGTCTAAACTGATGAGATGTACCATGCTCCCAATATTCATCAAACTCCAATTAGCAATGTCTCGCATACATCTGGAGGACAAATAAACTAATTAATCGATTTAATCCACAATCCTCTTTGATTTCATTATGTAGGACAACAGTTGGCCTGTATTTTCAACTGTAATTGAAAACAAAATAAACTGTAAAACTAGGTTATCAAGTCATCAAGGGTACTTAAATGTCTACCGTCTCTTAAGGAAAATACTGAACGCATCTGCCAAGAGCATTAAATTAGTATTTAAACATATGTTGCTGAAAACAAACAGCAATGCAAGGAGTACCTTTACACTGAACAAGAGATCTGTTTACTTGTATTTGAGACATTGTGATGTTTACCTGAAGAAGGTCTTGTAGCTGGTCAAAAGGAGCTTTGATTCAGTGCGCGGTTACTTCTTTCATTGTAGTTTTCAAAATGAGCCTTTTTATTTTACAGCTGAAGTTCTTTAAGATCAGAACAAACTGAATTTACCTTTATCTTGTCTACATCACCCGATGTTAGAGGCTCCATACGTATAACACAAGCTCAGTCTGTGTAACCTAGGCTTATAAATAATAAATGAGTGGCTAAGAATAATTGAAATAGGTCCTGAAGTCAAGCAACCTCTCAGTTTGTTTTTTATCCTGTTGTCATTAGCTTTGCCCCCCCTCCCAATTATCTCTGTTTAATTGATAAAATAAGAGGCAAACTGCACTGCACAAACTTTCCACCTTAGATAGAAATCTGAGCAGAGATCCTTTGTGGACTGCAGCTTTGATGGCTTCTGTGGAGTGCCAGAAAAAAAAACGTTTTTGCAGAAGTTGATCAGTGGTGGGAAGTTGAGAGAAACACCTTTTGAACACACTGACCTCCATGACATATGTGGAGTCCAGTGCTCCTTGTGGTCGGATGGATTTTAATTCTGTTGATTTCTGTTCTATCAAGGCACAATTCTGACCCAGTGGCTCAATTCCTTTTATCTTTCAATCCCTTTTATCCTTTTATCGTTCTGTTTCTTTTGATCTCAAGAACTCATTTCAGCTCAACCTCCAGCAGGCATCTGGACACAGACTAGTCCTTAGAGTAGTCTTGTGCTTCCTTTGTTTGTTGGAAGATATACAGTAAATTACCTCCAGCAGACTGCAGTGGAAAGGTGAAAACGTCACTTGGTATAGTTGACAGTTGCTATGAGACTGTATTACTTGTAGTATTGGGGGTTTCTTCATTTTCTTAAGAGATTTCTGTAGTATAATTCAACAACTCCAATTTTTACATTGAACCGTCTTCAAGAAAAGATAAATTGTGTTCTTTTTTTAGAGTTTATGAAATGACATTCTAATACATAGTGGCAAGTGTAGTTTTCCTGATTCATTCTCTTCTATAATTGTGTATACATTTCTTCAACAAAGACTGTGCTGGTTTGTGTTCTTATGAAGCCAACAAAACTAGATTAAGTTGCATTGAAAATACTTTTTTTGAAAGAAAATTGGATTGAGAGGAACGATGTCTCAACCAAAAATATGGGTATGGTTTTCCATTAGCAACAAAATTGTGATTAAATTGTTTACTATATCTTTCAAGCCAAGGAGGCACTTAACTACAGCCTTATTTTCTGTAAAATCACATAAAATCTGGAGGAACATTGGCACCAAACACAACAGCAACAAAGTGTATCACAGGAAGCTTGCCAAAGTAGAAAGACCTTTCTAGCTTAATGATTATCTATCGCAGTTTTTCTGCAGCCTGTGGTACATGAACCTGCCTCATCTACAACAAATGCAAAGGATGGTGGTACACATATACGTTCAGGGGCTTTTTTTAATTTAATGGATGGATGAATGAATGAAGCTCCATGTTCATGAACTCAGATATGGCAGGAGGTGGTTGGAGTTAATGGGATAGAGTATACAGAGACTCTCCCACAAAAGACCGGGCTTTGAATCCATCCAGAGATCCATTTTCACTTTGTGTACGGTTAGAAAAAGATTTTAGTTGGCTTGTGTCTCAGATCACATGGCTTTTCCTGTATTAAAGCAAACCATGATCTTAACAATCCCAACAATAACCCAGTGCTGCGAGTACAATAACCATAAAAGTTTAATGACTCTGTAGTTAATAGAAGTAGATACTGCACTCGAATATTATGATGGACAAACAAATGCTGCCAGTATAAATATTACTGACGTGCACATAAGTTATTTATGATGTTTACATCATGAACTCCAAATGTCATACCATTCAACAGGTAGCAGCCAAATGAAATTGCATAGAGTAAAATTAGCTAGTCTCTACTGCCTCTCTGTCACTGGAAATCCGAAATTGGACAATAGCACGGGCGAGAAATATTTTTCAGAGAGACAAATGCATTTAACAAGGGGAGGTGACAGAATGGGAGTACGCGTGTTGTGGTGTCAGGTTTGGTTGTGGTCACGCAGTTAAGCATCTGCTCTCTGTCTGACCCAGTGACCCTGAATGAGAGCGGTAGGGAGACAGTGAAAGAGAGGGAGTGTGGTAGGGTCAGGGTGTGAGGGAAACAGACGGCCAGGGTCAAAGATCGAAGCGTTTACTGTTGTCCACTGCAACACCCTGCTGAGCTTTTGTCTGTGAGCCGGACTGAGCCAGCATGCCATCACCTCTGGGATGTTCTCATCAGACAAATGCAAGTTTAAGTACCTAATATAACAATAAATTGTGTATTTTATGTTACACAAAGTCATTTTTATGTCCTATCTGTTGACATTTGGTGCTCTTTTTTTGGCTTACAATTCAAACCTTTAATTAAAAGGTTGTTTGGGCATCTTGTGTGTCCATATGCAGCAGTTAATTTGGAGCTCATGAGTTATATACACCGATCAGGCATAACATTATGACCACCTGCCTAATATTGTATTGGTCCCCCTTATGTGGTCAAATATGCTCTAAACCATTGGGCATGGACAAGAGTGTATCCTATGGGGTCTGGCACCAGGACGTTGGCAGTGGATCCTTTGGGTACTCTGGCTTGTGCAGTGGGGCCTCTGTCAATCCAACTTGTTCCACTGCATCCTGGTGATGCTTGATCAGAATGGGTCTAGGAAGTTTGGAGGTCAAATCAACATGTTGGGCCATTGTCATGTTCCTCAAGATGTTCCTGATTGTTTGATGTTTTTGCCATGTGGTGGGGTGCATTTTCGTTCAGGGGTAGACCAGTGACATTTGGGATTGCCATTTGCATGAGGGAGTGTGCTTGTTCTTGGACAATGTTTATATGGGTGTCGAAGTCTCATCAACACAGATGTCAAAATCCAAGGTTTTCCAGTAGAACACCACATAGTACCAATGTGATCAATGTTATTCACTTCACCTGTCAGTGGTCATAATGTTATGCCTGATTGGTGTATAAGGAATATATGAACACATTAGCACATACGGTAGCTGTCTTGGTAACCATTCCTGTCTAGCTAGAAGAGGTGTCCTCCTTTTTGGGGCATGCTGGTGGCCACTGAAGCATGAAAGCATTTGAAAACAGCAATTTTAGAGAATACTAAATACTGCTGTAAAAAATAGGACTTTTGGACTCTCGGTGCAATCGTTTGGCTGTGCAGTCTCTTTGGAGTAATTTTATTGCCAACGATAAAAGACCAATTTCCCTTCAGTTTACTTGTTTTGTAAGAAAAAGCAGCCCCAAAAAATGAATCAGAGTGTTGTATTGGGGATTCACAGTTCACCACTGTTTTGACTGAGATGGGGGTAAGCAATGAAAAAGTGAGGAAAGCGAGGAGAGGAGAGATGTTAGGTAAGCAGGTGACAGCAGTTGCCTCCAGCTGTGAACTGAGTGCGCCCAGAAACAGCCTGACAGGGCCTGCTGGGGAAATGAGTCTTCTCTGGGAATAAATCCGACAAGCGCACTCGCGCACACACACATGGAGAGGCGTGCAGTACGCGGGGAGACACACACATACATAGACAGAATGAACAACAGTACAAAAAGGCTCCCAAGGGGCAAGACTCAGACAGGAAATACATCATCACTCAGGGAGAAATGCATCACCTGCAGAGCTCTGAGACTCCAAGCCAGTAAGACTACAGGAGAAGGTGATGGTGCTTATGTATGCAAACACAATTGAATCATAAAAATAATCCAAATATTACATTTCTTGCTTGTAAGGAGATGTTGTGCAATGTTGTCATAATAATAAAAAAAATCTGTAGGATTATTTGAGAACAGGAGGCAGGAGGCAGCACCACATGAACAGGACTAGAGTCCTATAATTCTTGCAAAAAGAAGAAGCTGTAATCCTAAATCAATATGAGTGTAAAAATATAACACAGGCTAAAAGCAACACAGCTACTGCAGCCAAAGCCAACGGGGAATGCTCGCAAAATGTTGCAAATCTTACATGGCCAGCTAGAACAAGGCTTCAGAGCTTTAACCGGTGTCTGTCTTGGGATTTTATCTCAATGCAAAGGTCTACAGAACAATGGAATGGCTTTGAAATTGCTTGAAGCTCTAAAAACCCTTTCCTTGCTGGGAGAGTCTCTCACAATCACTGAACTCCACGGGATCATCCAGGAACGGTAAATGTCATTTTTCAAGAGAACCGATTGGTCAGTAGGCGATGCTCTTATCCATGTTGATCTGTTTTCTCTAACATAACCTGCTCCAAAGCAGGTTGGGTGTGCGGCATCAACCTCAGATTTAACCCTGAAAACTCTGGTTGCCTCATGCTTCGTTGTACAATCCTCTGGTCTGAATACATACACACAAAAACTTGTACTGCTGCTTTTTTCTCTCTCTCTCATTTTCTCTCTCTGTCTCCTAATTCCCAGATGTTCCAAGTAACATATATTTTTATACTTCAAAACAATGATCATGTTTTGTTATAGGCAGACTCATAAATGCTTCCTAAAGGATCAATTTGATCTATTACAACATCTCCTATAGTTTCAAAAATACATTGACCTTCATCTATAAATGATGCCAATATAAATGTTGAACTACAGCTCTTTTTATAGTTACAAAAATACAAGTACTTTCATTTATAAATTATGTTAATATAAGAATTCAGATTGCTCCAGCTGACAGCAGTGAATGTAGTTGGGTTAAAAGAAGATTCATCTGTCTTCTGTGCAGTAACAGATCTGACTGTTTTTACCACCCTGAAATAAATATTTAAATAATAGTTTATTTTTTTATAAACATGAGAATAATTACTGGAAATATCAAAAATTATCCAAAAAAATAACTACTGTAGCTGTTCAGCAGCAAGTCCCTTAAGGCTTTATGGTAATGTGTATCAACGCCATGAACAACCGTGATGTTTTCTCACACCTACACTAACGCAAATTAGGTTTTACATGGTTTTGTTAAAAATGGCTGCATGTTTTTATGAATCTCATCAGCTAAACTTCAATATCAGTATCTAGAGACTGTGAAATTCTGCAAACTACTTTTAAAATAGCATTTTCTGACATAATACATGTCTGTACACATGTCTTTGTAACATTACTAAGTGATGAAGCAACAGCTAATGTGATGTGAGGTGGTAATGTTCACATCGCCACATAGCATCACCGCTGAGCTTGAGAAAAAGATAAAGTAATAAAACTAGTGTCTGTAAACTGGTCTAATGACAACAGATAAAGAAACTGAGAGCTTGTTTTGTGTGCTGATGAATCTAAAAGGAAAGTTGAGTTAATTATGAGTTAAATTACAATCACAAATTACAAGTCATGTTCTGACCATTTTTAATTGAAATAGTCCATCATTAAGCAACAGCATCAATCAAAGCTATCAAAGCGATATTCATGAGTATTAACACTGCTGGTGCATGATTTACATATTATTAGCTACAGCAGTGTTCACTAGCTAGACATACGGTGCATCCATTCATTAAGGCCTCACAGTTATCATTAGCGTACCAGAGGTGAAGATATTACATAAAATGATTGCTAACTTCTTAATCAAGATTGTATTCATGTTTAATTATGTGTCACAAATGTTTTTCAAGTCGGGTTTCAGGCAAAAGAAAAAAAAAATGCTGTTTGCTTGACTGGACCGTTTTTCCCCTCCTTTACTTGCAGGATGAGTAACCTGAAAAGCAGTGAAGATGCTGGCAGCCAATTTACTAAAATAGATATGAATCAAAGGCAAAGTGACGGGACTGAAACCAAATTTATTTAGTTCAAGCTCATTTTTGGTCTGCAGAGTTTTTTGCGAAAAGCACAACCCTATTATTTGTGTGTTACATTGTTGTGGTGCTGGTTTGGTTGAAATTTCATGTCAGCCACTGAATGCATTTTCCCCACAGAGCAGCACACAGTCATTAAGGGCATCAGTATCTTCCTCAAGGACAGTCTGACAGGGACAGACTCTGGCTGTCACCAGGGACTGAACCTTTGACCGACTCTGCTGTATGTGTCCACCCATCTATCCTCCTCCTTCCTCCTATATATACTATTTCCCATTTTGCTCCAAGCTTCCATCTTTAATGAAATCCCTTCTCCTATACTGACAATGTTGCATGTTTCCTTACATAGATTAGAACACCTCCAACACACACACACATACACGCATACCAACAGGGAGCACCAGCTGGATACGAGACTGTCTGTCTTTGTTAATTTCTCATCTGCCTTTCTCATAACGCATTGGAGAGAGTCTTTGTGTGCATGTGTCAGTCTCCTGTCCCTGTGCATGTGTTGTGTGTTTGCGAGTGGTTGCAGTCTCACCCTCAGGGAAACACATGCTAACTTGGTGTGCCCAACATATTTTTGTGTATTTATAAGTTTGTGTGTGTGTCAGTGCTTGCCTACTCAACATGTTCACGTCATGTCTACTTCTAATCATCTTTGAAATAATGAAGAGGCTACGGAAGACTGACAGATTGTGTGTGTGTGTGTGTGTGCGCGCATGTGTGTGTGTGTGTGTGTGTGTGTGTGTGTGTGCGCATGTGTGTGTGTTTGTGTGTCTGACAGAGAGACATGCAAAGTGCCAGGGTTCTGCGGATATCTCATATCTCCAAAAAGTCACCTTCTGACTGAGAAACACTGGGGATTTTTCCCATTTGACAGGCCTTTAATCACAACTTTTTCATATGTTTCTGAAGCATATTTGAAATGCGTCAAGTGATTTGAGATTATATTTGCATTTAGTGGAATTAGGTGAAATACACATAATAGAGTTTCAGTAAAGAAAATAATTACAGACACATTAGAAATATACTTCCTACATCATTTCTTTACAGTTATTCCATTGTGGCACAATTTTTTGCTAATGACTTTAAGTCACCGTATCTTTGCATTCAATTATGATGAATTATGACTGAACTGAATGCACTCATGACACCATTCTGTAAATGCACATTTGCAATAGACCTTGGAGAAAAAGAGCAATTGTACATAAAATGCTGTTATGAATCCACAGGGCCCTGGAACAGCTGGAACAGCTAACTGAAGTGCAGTCTCTCTTTATTCCAATTTGCATGGCAAAATTATCACTTCATTCAATTTAACAAGCCTGTTGATAGCAGAGACAGCTCAATATGTGCAAGCTGACATTTCTAAAATCATAGCAGGCGAACACAAATCTGAAATACATGAGTAGATTTGGCTCTCTAGCAATTTAAAAACACACCATTTGGGTTGCAATCTGTGTGAAGGAATTAAATGAGTTCCCTGCTAAGGGAAAAAATGCATATGAGAGATTAACAGAGCTGTACCGTGTGAGTACCCACCTATTACAATCGAGACTTGTAACAAATTTACCAAGGATGGGGGTTCGGCGAGGAGGAGAGAGAGGAAAAGAGGAGAGGGAAGACTAATGGACAATAGAAAGGAGAGAGAGAGAGAAGAGATGAAGGAGGTAAGCGGGAAAATGGCAGATGTAGGATGAAAGAAAGGTGGAGATTACAAATTCAGCATGGGTGGAGGTCAGTAGCAAGAGGCAGGAGAAAGAAGAATGGGTTATTAGTGTAGGAGGAGAATGGATGTGGAAAAAAGAACAACTGAATATGGAGCAGTCAAATATTAAAACCACAAAGACACATAACAAAACACCTGCTTGCTCACTACTCAACAGGGGAGTTCCCATTATACAGTTTTATGCAAACAGTATGGAGACCCCTGCTGTGTCGTCTGCCGATGGGGGGTGGGGGCCTAAATTTAACTTTACTAAATTTAACTTTTAACTCATTTTTATGTTCATGAAATGAAAAGCTAGAGTGTATTACCATTTGAAGAGATGCTCATGTTAACGTCTGTTTGCAGCAGGAGTCGTATTTACTTGTTTTCAAGTCAAAAATCAGCAAATGTTGTTTGCCCAGGTGTAAATAACTGTAGGTAGACACACCAAAGTACAAGGGTTTCAAAGCAATACAAGGTGTAAAAAGGGAAAAGGTGAGAACACAAATAAAATAAAATAAAAGGCAAAAGTTACACCCCAAACAGAAAGTTCAATGCCCTCTCATGTTAGAAAATATCAAAGGCTTCAGAGTCATTAAAAAATGTGCAGCAACACACAATCACATCTGCTGTTGGGGTTAGAGGCATATTCATAAGATAGTACGTCTCAGTAGGAAAATGAGCTTTGTGACAAAATTAATGCAGCCTGGTTGACAATAAGACACAAGATTGTGATGAAAATATCCAGAAAATATTCACATTTTGCACATACTGTATGTTCATATAAAGGGGTAATGCATGTATGTTTATTTTGCAAATTTATGAAAAATAATTACTGTTAATGTTGGTTCAGTCTTCATTGAGGGTTACATTTAGGGGAGCTAAAACAACTTGTTTAAAGAGCCTGTCCAATAAAACTTAAGTTTTTTACACTGTTAACATGTCCACATGGTGGTTTTAATATGTTAGAAGACAGATTATGAGCGAAATAAGCATTCAACACCGTGGTTGAGCACTTCTGCTGCGTATCAATGACAGTCTCAAAAACATGAATTCAGACTTCTGGGGTTTCATACATACCTAACTCAAAGGAATCAATCCTGTCAACTTGCTGAATGGCGCTTCCCATATTAATTTTTCCTCAGAATCAGTTTCCAAATCGAACATGGATCTCTGAAATACTCCAGTTTTACATCTTGCTGCTGTGTAGCGTAGAGCAGTTTGACAGTGTTTAAGCAGAGTCAAAGGTGAGGAGGTATGCTTGAGCTGAAGTGAGCGGTGAAGGAGTGGGAGGAGATAGAGGTGGGGACCAATTTGCATAGACCCATGCATACTAAAGAACTACATCGAAGTCATTTTAGGGCTTGAAGGGATTATTTTCATGGTTAAAAAAAACTAAATATGTAATTTTGGTGAACTTGGATGAGTTTTTAGGGGTTTAATCAATGCCAAGAGAGGAGCTTTAAGGTCAACGAAAGATGATGCCCTAGGCCAAATATGAAAAATATCAATACCTACTTGAGATATGACACAATATATAATCCTTGCTGTCTGGTGTCATAGCCATATTCACACCCTTATGCTTCCCTACGTCGCATGAATGTCACACTAATTCCGGCATTGTTGTGAAATGTTGTCAAAGAAGCAGAGGAGAAGAAGAAGCAGAGGTTACAAGGGGGTGAAGAAATAAGAAAGTAGTTTCTAATTGACTGCACAGGGCTTCTGAGGTTGTTATGTGAGTGGAGAATGGAGTCAAGGATGCAATAGTGAAAAATTGCTAAAAGCAGTAAAACACAGACATAAGGGGAGAGTGCAGTAGAGATAAAAGAATAGAAAATGGTGAGATGACAGAGGTGAGAGGCTGCTAATATCAAAGCCCACGGATGAATGTAGTTGAAATTCCAAATGGTAACTGACATATGTTATGTTACTATATTACTTTCTCACCATTAGTCTCTTTCTCTCTCGCCTACCCTCGTCTTCCCCTTTCTCTCTCTCCCTTTCTGTAAGTCGAAAGTATTTATATGATCAAGAGGCTGACTCTGCGACAGACACATCTTCCTCCCTGAGAAACCAGCCATAAGCCACAGGATTAAATGTGTGTTAGAGAGTCTGTGCTGCGCTAATGTTCAGTCTGAGAGTGCTCGTCTGGCTCAGTGTGCACACAGTGTGATAATAGACCAAAATGTATGTGTGTGTGTAAGGGGGGGAAAGACAAAAAGCTGCCTCCGAGCTCACCGATACGACATATTATCATTTGTACATTAAATGTCAATTGATAACTGACAGCGGAGAATGACGACCAAAATACTCAACCAATAACTAACGCAGATAGATGATTAGTAGTGGCGTGTTAATGGACGACATCAATCAATGACTTATAATCAGCATCAGGGTTGTAGACTGCTCCAATCAATCTCTGATATCCAGTGATGGGTTATAAAACCTGGTTGGAGGACCATTTCACTGTGCCTGACAGCCAGTGCAATTTAACACTGATGACCAGCATTAAATTACTAGACGCTACCAGGGGATGACTGATAAATTTCAATTTAGCCATGTTGCAGGAACAAAGCTCTACAAGAACAAAGCACTACATTTCCATGGCTCGTCAATATAAATTAAATTAGCTATTTTTAGCTTTTAGGGTTAATTGCGTGGCCACATGCTGGAAACCAGCCTTTAGTAGAACCAGTTACGATTCCTCACCCAACCGATGACCAGAGGTAGATTACCTGGCTGTCTAATTGATAATTAGTGCTAGATGATTGATCAGTGTTAGTCCTTTGATTGAGTGCTGATGTATTCAATACTGTCAGGAAAAAATCTGTGATAAGGTTATATCTTACAGATGGTGTTGAAACAGAGCTCAAATACAAATCTGCTGCAAATGTGCAGGTTGTGAGGTTGGACACTGCTCTGGTTCTGACAAGCTGAATGTAGCCCAGAATACATTTAGGTCTGTGTGACGGTGAAAAATGTGTGTGGGGTTTTTTTCTCGTGTGCCTGCACACATGTGTGATTTAGTATGTTTGGTGAGTAAATTAAGTCTCTGGAGCCACAGGACAAATCTGACAGACGAAATGAAGAGAGGGAGCCGAGAGGAGAGATGAGAGCAGAGAAGAAATGCTGAGCAGAGGAGAGGAAAATAGAGGAGAGGGGGACAGGAGAGAGGAGGAGAGTTGGAGTTAAGCTGAGCAGAGCAGTGGGGAGGAGAAGAGGAGAACAGATGAAACGAAGAAGAGGGGATCAGGGGCAAGAAGAGGAGCAGAGTACAGCAATTTTTCAGAATATGACAAAGAAAAACTTCATTTGAGGAGTTTTTTATTCTTTTACAGGAAGCTCAAGATTAGGCTCTTTAAATTAAATTCTCATAAGGCATTGAAAAACAAACCTAAAGAGTAACACTTTCATAATAACCTGTCAAATACTCAAACAGGGTCCTGGTTTGTTGAAACCTTTCATCAGCTTTCTCCAAGAATGACCTCTTGTCCTCATTTTAGTGTGAGACGTTGGTGATCACAGACTCCTCAATTAAAACCCAGCGTCATGACAAAAGACGCCACTACTTTGGAAATGGCACTGCGTCTTTGTGTCAAATGTGTTAAACAATTTGAGGAATAAACATTTTTGTCTACTAGCTACAGCAACGTGAGAATCCATTACTGCCTTGTTCATTACTGTACCTTCCAGATTGCTTTTTAGAATAGAACTGCTGGTCCATACAATGATTGGTTAGCTGCCAATGGCCGGTAAAGTAGACTAATTTACCGGCCACAGACGAAATGTAACAGCACTTGGCTGGTGGCTGGTTTTAATTTTCCAGCGTCTTTTTAAAGCCTCAGTCCCTAAAATGTCAGCACGCATCAGGGGGACATTTAATTACACATTTATTTACTTTTTTGTTCAGCCTCTGTACTTTAAAACAATGTTTCATTTGCCTTTTTGCTTGGCTAGCTTCTGATATTTTAATAATCTAAAAAGGAATTTGCATTCAACTGAAACAACTCTTCAGACAGCTTTAAATGAAACACAAACACCTGAGACCATGAGGTCAGATATCAGGTGCTATGAGGTCTCACAGGCTAGACAGCCAGGAGTAGATCAGTGCCAGGATCTGCGCCCCAAAGGGTTTAAAATTAGATCTTCTCTGCCTGAGGAAATCCCTGCTTTCTTGCCTTTGTTCGGTCGGCACCCTACAAATCACAATCTCTCATCTGTCCATCAAAGTGAACCATAAAAAACCTTTTGAAATACAAAAGGGCCGGTGTTTCCTGTATTTTTTTTTAGCGCGAATCTACAATGCTGCAGCCTCTGATGGTGCAAATCCATGCGTCTAGCCGTTCCCGGTGTCGATTTGTTTAATCGCTGTAGAAATCCATAGTATTTCTGCTCAGTCAGCCTACTCACAATCTCCCTACACTGGAGGATCATGCAGACTTTACAATGACAATGACAAATAGTTCTCAATACCTTTCCCAGTAGCTGGATTTTTTTTGAGGTTTCCTTTGCCTTCTTGTGCAATTTTCAATCTCTCTCTTTCTGCTTGCCAAATCTTAACCCACATTTCCCGACAAAATCAGCCTGGTTGGCTGTGATCAGAAGCTCACAGACCCTGGGGTGGGTTTAGTTAGAAACCTAGTCCTGCCTGTGTCTCTAAACTTGTTCTGTCTCATTCTGTAAAGCCATTTCTCACTCAACTCTCTCCTTCCTTCCCTCTCTCATCTCCTCCCACACTCAATCTTCCCCTTTCTCTCTCTCTCTCTCTCTCTTCTTCTTCTTCCACTCCTCAACTCCACTCTCCTCTCTAGATGCGATGATGAATGGTAAGTTAGTTTCCATACCACAAAAGCTTCACCTGACGCAGCAGTGGGTGTGTTTGCACAGGAGGAGGGGGGGTGTTTGTATCCATGTGTGTGCGTTCATACAGCATCTCTGAACAGGATCAGAAACCAAGCGGAGGGAGACTGACAAAGAAAGCAGGAGCGATTGTGCTTTACTGTGAATATTTTAACATTTTATTTCACTCAAGAAAGGAAAGAAGGG